>CAUYPK010079622.1:0-76039 GCA_963574355.1 Loris lydekkerianus | reverse complement strand
GTAGGTAATGGTTTTCTTTCATCTGGCTGCTTTCAGAATTTTCTCCTTCATATTAACTTTAGTGAAATTGATTATGATATTTCTGGGGGATGTCTTATTTGGGTTGAGTCATGCTGGAGTTCTGAAACTGTCTGCTATCTGAATTTCAGAATCTTTTGGCATATCTGGAAAGTTCTCCTTCATAATCTCTTGGAGAAGAGACTCTGTGCCTTGTGAAGCCACTACGTCACTTTCAGGGATCCCTATAAGACAAATATTGGTTTTCTTCGAATTATCCCAGAACTCTCTGAGAGAGTGATCTGTTTTTGCCCTCCATTTCTCTTTCTCTTTGAGATTTAGGGAGCGTTTGAAAGCTTTGTCTTCAGTGTCAGAAATCCTTTCTTCTGCTTGCTCCATTCTGTTACTGAGGGATTCCACTGTGTTTCTCAGATCTTTGAGGTCTGCAACTTCTTATCTCAATGTGTCAAAATCTTTGGTCATTTGGTCTTTGAATTCTTTGAATTCTTGAGATATCTTTTGGGTTACTGCTTGGAATTCTAATTTGATCTTATTTGCTATCCAGATTCTGAATTCGATTTCTGACATCTCAGGTATTTGTTTGTGCATGGGATCTTGAGCTGTCTGTCCCATTGATCCTTGGGGGAGTTGATCTACACTGATTATTCATATTGCCCAAATTTTTCTGTTGATTTTGCCTCATGATTGTTTTTCACCATTGCCTGTGGCCGTCCTCAGAGTTGGGGAGGTGTTTCTCCAAGATTAGACCCCAGCGGGATCACTCTATTGTTGCTGGATCTTTGTGGGATTGCCCCTGTGTAGTTCCTCTGGGGTTGCCCCAGCCAGGGAGTTCTGGTTGTGGAAGCAGCTCTGGAGTGAGACACACCTGGATCCAGCAACAAGGCGGGAGGTGGTGCGCACGGTTCTTGGAGTGCCTCTCACACAGTGACTTTGGCACAGAGAGCCCAAGGCTCCAGAGGCAGGGAGGGCTCCGGAGGGCACGCAGCTACCAGAGTCCCTGGCCAGACCAGTGGGCCGGTGTGGATGCAGGGAGGGTATAGGAGGGAGGACACAGGGTTGCGTGGCTCCTGCAGTTCCTCATCAGAGCATGCGGAGGTCTGGCAGGCATGGGTCATGGATCGGGGGTCACAGTGCAGCTCTTATGGAGGTCTGGGTGGCGCCAAGCCCAGGAGTTTGAGGTTGTTATAAGCTGTGATACCACGGCACTCTACCCAGGGCAACAGCCCAAGGCTCCAGTGTGACATAACCGGTCTGACTCTGCCCCTGAGGGTTAAAGCTATAAGGCAACTCAGTCCCCGCCTTTAGGCTGCTCAGTCACTAGGTTACTAGCTACTGCCCAATCCTTGCTCTGTGACTCTGAGGGTGGAGCTTGCCAGGGCTGTTGTCTCACAATGGCTCCCTGCGGCCCACAGCCGAACACTATTAACTCAGTCTGGCTCAGTGGCTTGGTCTGGGGCCCTAGACAATGCCTAAAGTTCTCTGCACTCCTGCTCAAGCTCTCCCCAAGGCAGTTCAACTGAGTGCTGGGTCCAAAAACACCGAAACAGTTCACAGGTAAGGCCTTTCCGGTTTGCAGTCTCACTGCTGCTTGTACTTATGGCTGCCGGCGGGATTAGGTCGATTGAACACATGCAACCACTTGCCAGTTTTCCACTGTTTTTGTCCTCCTCTTGGGGTCCAGAAGTCCCTTGCTGACTCCCTGTATCCTCAAAGGGATGATTATAGGCAGATCCCACCAGCCAGCCATGCCTAGAGTCTTATCTCCCCAGACTCATCGTGCCCAGTTGCAGGGAGGCTGTTATTCGGCCACCATCTTGCCTGCCTTTCCCCTTAGAATTTTGAACTGTATGCTTTCTGATTCCTAGTTTTATTGTCAAGAGGTCCTATGTCATTACGATTCCACATCTATCACATTTAACATGTTCTGGGTGCCAGGCAAGGTGGATGATACCTGTGGTTCCAGGGACTCAAGAAGCTAAGGCCAGACAATTGCCTGATCCCAGGAGTTTGAAGCTACAGTGAGTGAGCTGTGATTGAGTCACTGCACTCCAGCTGGAAGACAGAGAGAGATCCTGTCTCTAAACACATACATGCACACGCACACACCATGGCCTCTCCTCTCCTAAAAAGTTTAAGTAGCTACTACCTTCCCCCTGTCTTCTAAAATTTCATTATAATGTGTCCAAGGATTTTTATTTATTATATTAATTGCCTGGTAAACACTTTGCAGGAATTACTCTTGAAGTATTTCTCTAATAATTTCTTTTCTTAGATTTTTGTTCTGAATTCTCTGGAACTACTATTTGTTGACTTTTGTACCACCTGTATTGTTACCTGAAGTTCTTTCTTTTTTTCTACTTTTCATCTTGATCTCTTTGTTTTGCCTTCAGAAAAATTTCCCAAACTTTATCTCACATTCCTTTTTTTTCTATAAACTTTTATTAAATGGGATGATAGGGCAGTTCACACATTATGAAAATATCAGAAAATTACAGAAGACATATAATAAGTGTCAAATAGAACAGATTAAGCCAATCCCTCAGTCATCTCAGAAACAATAATATAAAATGGCAGAGGCCACATCTTTGTTAGAGACAGAGGATAAAAAAGGATGACATTGACACTCCCTAGTCTTGTAACATACACATGCAACTTTATTCGTTTTTGAGTTTGTAATGTCCCTTGTTACTGAGCCTCAGAAAGCAATTATTTTCCTAATTTCAAGCCTCTTCTGGTAATCTTTTCCCTCTTATCAATAACATTCAAGTAAATTATTTTTTAAAAACTTGTGTTCATTCCTTTCTCATATCCCCCAAACTCCACTGCAGGAAATCAGCAAACTCTCAGCACAAAGCCCACGTTCTCCATGTTAGAAATGTGAACCTACACAACAGTTTTAGTCTTCTTTCATTGAAATGAGAGAACCAGCATGTATGCACTGCAAAGCTTAATTTCTTCCAGCAAGCATCTTTATTTGACAACTTACTTGCCATTGTCATTTTCCAAAACTTAACTAGAAAGCAGTCCTCCACCCTCTGCCTCCTCATGTGGCAACCATCAGCAATTCTGGCTTGACCAGTTTACCACTGAATCTTCCTTGCAGTTACTTACCAGGAAACATGGAAAAGAGGCATAAATAATACACCTCCACATGCCACAGCTCAGGCTTAATTTATAGGCAGAATTTCATTTGTTGGCCAAGGGAAGAAAAGACACCTACATAGAGTGGGGCTTAGGAGGAAGATAGAGTGGGGAAAGGACATTGTGAAGGGTGGACAGCTTGGTGGGAACCATGCAGTCCTGCTGTCGTCACTGAGCCTTTTTTCATTTCTGCTATTAAGAGCTCCTTTTTGTATGTTTATGTTTTTTTTGCTTATGTTCATTTTTATGGACTCCTGTTTTTCTTTAAATAGATGGAAATACCTTCTCTTTTCTGGTTGACTAAATGTACTACCACTTCTTGAGTGTTTTCTTTATCTTTAAATTGGCTCTGTTACTTCTAATTTCCTCTTTCCTGGATTTTTTTATGTAGAGACAGAGTCTCACTTTATCGCCCTCGATAGAGTACCATGGCAGCACAGCTCACAGCAACCTTAAACTCTTAGGCTTAAGCAATTTTCTTGCAACAGCCTCCCAAGTAGCTGGGACTACAGGCGGCCACCACAACACCTGGGTATTTTTTGTTGTTGTTGCAGTTCGGCCAGGGCCAGGTTTGAACCGGCCACCCTCGGTATATGGGGCCAGCACCCTACTTACTGAGCCACAGGTGCCGCCCTTTCCTGGATATTCTATTGTTGTTGCTTTTGCTTTATATGTTAAAATATCTGCTTGGTGTCTGGTGAGCCTGGGCAGTCCATTCCTATGCAGGGGGGAGACACTGAAAGCCTAGGGAAGCTGAGTGAGTGAGTGCAGGTTGTTGGCAAGTGGGCTTCACAGTAGTGCAATCTGGGTACAAATTTTACATTGGAGGATCCCTAGCAGTCCTGGGTCTCCTATCTTACATTGGCCAATTTTCCCAGAGAATGATTCTTTAATCTCCTGCAGAGGTGGGAGAGGGCTGAGAGTTTTCTGATCACATAGAGCTCTTTGCACTCAATCCTCTTATCTCTTATATGTTTACCACCCCTTCGCCTACAACCTATGTCCTTAAATCCAAGTCTGTTTGTGAGCTTCCCAAAGAGAGAGCATCCAGTCTTCTGCTGGGATTGTGGAAGGGCAGCCTTCCTGCTGCAGGGGGCTCTGTGCCTATTTGTACAGAGGCTTTCGGTCCATTCTTCTGTCTTCAGCCACATCTGGCCTCCCCCTTCCAAAAGGACCCAGTATCTTTACATCCTGAGCTTTTCTAAGGATCTGTGGTACAAAACAGGATGTCTCTAGGCTTCCCCTCACTAACAGGTTACATTTTTGTTTTTTCTCATCTTCCAAATCCTCTATCAGTTGTCCATTTGCTTTCTGGCTCCCCCAGTCTGGTTTTTGGAATCATTTTGTTTGCTCTATTCTCGTAGATTCATGCCTTAATTCTCCTAACATCATACAGTAGTGTTTTGAGAGAGCAGGGATATATATGAGCTTTTCCTGCCATATTTAACTGGCTTTTTTGTATAACATTTTATAAAGCTATAGCAAAATAAAATGCACTATTTTTATTACATGCATAGGATTACCCGGAAATAAAAAAGAGCAACCAGTACAGAGGGGGGTGATAAGGGATACTTGGCCTGGGGCACAGTCCCCTGCACCAGCGACACCAGCAGTTTGGTAATGGTGACTTTAACACCCATGCACTGCCCCCTGAATCTACGGTGTCAGTTAACAAAAATAACTGGCCAGCCCTGGCTAACACTTGCCCCTTCTGCCTGGCTCAGCCTGAGCATCCTGTATGTCTGAGTCCTCCTTTCCTTAGCCTTAGCCCTAAGGATGAATGAGTCTGTTTGTACATGCAAGAAAACTTCAGTTAAGAAATACAGCTGGTCTCCAGTCCTTCTGTTTTTTTCACATTTGACTTTGGTCAAACAAACCTTAGTTGAGTGCCTGTCATAGACCAGACTCTGTGCACATCTAGGGTTCAACAATGTCAAAAATATCCTCTGCCCTGGAGAAGTTCAGTGTCCGTTACTTCTCATGTAGTAACCAGGACTGCTCCTGCACACTCACCCTTGTTTCTTTCATTTTCTATATAAACATCTAAGCTGAATTATTATTGAAGGTCATTAGAAATTAGGTTGGCTCCCAATGTATGGCAATGTCTGTAAAAGTAAAATATTGACATTCCTCTCTAAGGAAGCAGCAGGTGAGCCCCCCGGCATTGGTGTGCCATCTTGTATGAAGTTCTTGGGCCAGGTCAGCTGATGGGGGCTCCCGTCGTGACTAGTTTGTAGTAGGCTCCCTTCTGGGCCATCAGTTCCTCGTGGGTCCCCTTTTCAATCACTGCCCCCTGTGCCATGACAGCGATCACATTGGCATTCTGGATGGTGGACAAGCGATGGGCAATGACAATGCAGGTCCGACCCTCTCTGGCTTTGTCCAGAGCAACCTGCACAGTCTGCAAAGAGGAGACATAAGTTGTGGCAAAGATGCATGATGTTCCCCGGCCCACCATGACGAGACTTCAGTTAATACTGCCTGAGTAGCAACCCTGCGCTTGGGGGTAAACCCAAAGGTTTGACCTAAGAGAGGATGAAGCAAGCAGGTGTATTTACTGAATGCAGTGCATCAATTATTTCACCAAAAGGACACGGGCTGAGAAATTTCAGTGAAGCAAGGAAGCAAACTCAGAAATCACTGCGTGATTTTACACTTACTTAGTGATGATCTAGTTTACAAAAAGGAAAGCAAGGAAACAATGGAGGGTAGCAGCCAAATGGTCATGCTTGACACCATTCTTTTTTTTTTTTATTCTGACACCATTCTTCATTGAGGACATATTAGCTCTCTCCAAAATGAAATCCTGATTTGTAAGATGTTAATTATGAATTTTAAATTTCATAACTGTGTTTTTCTCAACTGCACCTTCTCTAATCCAAACCACACATCAGCTATCACGTCTTTCTTTGTGTTGTATGTGGCCGACCCTCTATAGTTCTCACTTTAGAACTATAAAATATGTAATGCTAACAGATGACCTTTTACTTTATTTAAGAAAGCCAATTATTTGCCTTTGAAGAAATGTCACTTGGCCTAAAAAATCTTAAAAACAATTCTTATTATAAAGTTTTTTTTTTAATTTGAAGCAATCTTATGTTAAATCACTTTCCCCAGATTATTTTCTTTTTGTTCCACAAAATATTGCCAATTTCTACTGTTAATGAGTCAGAAAATTGAAAATAGTGCCATTTTATAAGAGCAGATTTTACAGCAAAAGACTCATTTACAATGATTTAAGACTTTAGAAAATCAGTACGTACCTTTTCACTTTCTGTGTCTAAGGCAGAAGTGGCTTCATCCAGTAGCAAAATTTTAGGATCTCTGACGATGGCCCGAGCAATAGCAATGCGTTGTTTTTCCCCTCGAGAAAGCTGAGAGCCCTGGGAGCCAACGTTAGTTTCATATTTCTGGAACAAGTATGATAAGTTTGAGAACTAGAAACAGTTAGTTACTGCTCCTGTGCTATATGGAGCCCACATCAACAACTCCTATTTGAATTTAAATTATTTGCTGTTTATTGAATTTGGGAATAGTGAATGAGTCATCCTATAAAGGGTGTCACATCCACTAAGGAATATTAAAAAAAAATAAAATAAAATGGAAACAGGAGAGTTTATTTCCAATTCCTGCATTTCTTTTAGGTTTCTATTTCCAGTCTCTTCCTCCCTGTGTTTTGGTAAAATCCCATATATTTTTTTTCTTGATTTGGGACTTCCTGATTTCTAGACTCTTATCAGAAAAGTCCTTCCAAGATAGAATAATCCCTGGGATGGAAATGCCTTTTGAGAGCTGTTCTGGTCTATTCCTTTATTGGCATATTTTGGAACATAAGCTATGGTTAGTCTCTACTCTGCCGCGTACTAGCTCTGTGATCATGAAAAAACTGTTTACATTTCTTTGAGCTGAAAACTCATCTGAAAAATGCAATGTTAAGAATGAGTTCATAGACTTACTGTGAGTTTTAGATGAAATTAGGAAAGAAGATCTCAAGGCTACCTAAAAATTAATTAACATTCATGGAATATTTACTGTGCATCAGTTACTGTGCTAACTATCCTAACCAAGTTATCATATAATATTCACAGAAACCATAAATTTGCATTTTTTAGATTTCAGCAGTTAGGCACAAAGAAGTATAAAGACAAACAAGCAGCAAGTATTGAAGGTGAAATCTCAACCCAGGTGTGTCTAGTACTACCTTTGATCACTGCTTTCCCAAGATCTGTCTCCTTTCCCACCCTCCCTGGCCTCTTGACGAACGCTTAACTAAGCCAGGTGAGACCAATAACAACCCACTTCATCCTCCTGGAGACAAAGTTCTCAGGGAATGGTGTCACGGGCAAGTCTATATGAAAAAAAGGCAGTAAACCAACTCCAATCAATGTCTTGCACAGAATGAGTAAGTGTTCAATTGAAATTTGTGGAATAAATGAATCTTCCAGGGGACACACTATCTTTACTTTTCAACTCTGGATGCTGCAAATAATAATTTGCACCACTTACAGTTTGGACTACCCAAGTAAAAACTGGGTCAAGAGCTTAGAAGACATTGTAAAAAGAGCAAACAAAAAAGTCCTCCACAAACAACACAAAACTTATAAATGTAATCACTCACAAAGAAAAAATAATTTTCCCCAGTGTCATTTAAGATAAAAAGGAAGTAAAGAGGTCAAAGGTAGTAGTTGACTCCTAAAGTTTGTCCCTATGTTTTAATTTTCCTTGTAATCAACCACTAAGAGTTGGATGATACAATGCTTTCCAAAAATAAGAATATGTTGGTGAAGAGCATACATTTTGCCTAAAGATTAAGACAATCCTGGGGCATTGGGAATCAATTGTGTTCCCTTTGACTTTCTTGAGCCACAATCATACTACAGGTTGAATATCCGTCTTCTGAAATGCTTTGGGCCAGGAGTGTTTCAGATTTAATTTTTTTTTTTTTCAGATTTTGGAATATATACACTTGCATAATGAGCTATCTTGGGGGTAGGACCCAGGTCTAAACAAGAAATTCATTTATGTTTCATATGCACCTTATACACATAGCCCGAGGTAATTTTATATAATACTTTATATAATTTAGTGTATTAAACAAAATTTTGGCTGTGTTTTGACTGCAACTTGTCATGTGAAGTCAGGTGCAGAATTTTCCACTTAGCCATCATGTCAGGATTCAAAAAGTTCTGACTTTGGGAGCATTTTGGATTTCAGGTTTTGGATTAGGGATGCTCACCTGTACTTTTTGGTCATTCTACTTCTGGTCCTGGTCTCCCATAGGGAGTGGCTGTGACTTGGTACTCACCTCTGGCAGGGACATGACAAAGTCATGCAGTTGAGCCTGCTTGGCGGCTGCTATGACTCTCTCCACGGGGATGTCTTTGGTGTTGTCCCCGTACTTGATATTGTCCATTATGCTACAGGCAAACAGCACTGGCTCCTGGGAAACAATTCCGATGTTTGAGCGGAGAAACTGGACATTTACTTTTTTGCTGTCATGCCCATCTATCATCTGCCAATAGAAATGACAACAAAGAGCATTAAGTTTTAAAATTCTGGCACTGAATTCTAGAAAAGTTTTTATCTTAGAGTTAAGAGTTAGGCAGCACATTTGGTTTGCTTAACAGACAACAATACCAGGGCTCGGGGCAATAAATTATGTTGCCTTTGACCTTTGGAGATAGTGTCTGGCAGAAGTGGTGTCAAAGTTAACACTGCTCAGACTGTGATTTTATTGATTTGTTTTCCACACTCCAGCTCTATGGATATAAAAACGGGCAAGACACTCAAGACAGAATTTTGTCAAGAAAAAACTTCTTATGCTTTTTCTCTCTCTACACTCTACACTAGGCAGCACACTCTGCAAATATGGAGAGTTGCTTAATCTTGAGATTCCATGAGTTAGGAAAAGGATTTTTAATGGATAATATAAGATTCAAGTTTATTTCTTTGATTTTACTAATATCATTCTCTGAAAAACTGAAATAATAGAATTGAATAAAAAAGGAATACATTTATTAACTTAGTCAATCAACAAACATTAATTGAATTGCCACAAAAGCACCAATGTAAGCAGTCTGTGTGCTCTGGAAAGAAATCATTATCTCTGTCTCCTAGAAACTCTATTTAGGCAGTTAAGTCCAGGTACTCAAACATCTACCATTGGAGCTGGTTCACTTACAAGTGATAAAATAGTAAAGAGACAGTGAGTCTACTGCATCACTCTAAAGTGGCCCTTAGATTTCAGGAAAAGATCATGTTAAATGATGAGAACAGATTATATTTTAGATAATTTCTCAGCAATGGGAAAAGCAAACACTATTAAAAAATATACAGTGTTCCTCAATAATATTAGCCCTGGCTTATCTTGCTCTATTCTTTTTCCTTAGTACTTAAGTCTGCAGAGCACAATTTAATAATTAAATACTGGAGCCGTTTGCTGGCTGCTCTGTCTGTGCGGTAAGTGGGCTCCTGGAAGATAGAAGACCTGGTTATGCTTCTTAGTTTCCCTAGGGGCCTAATGCAGGAACAGGCCTTCAGAGGTGTCCACTTAAATGCTGAAAATATTGAAAGCCTGTATTAAGTAACTTCCTTAAAAGCAAAGGGGAACTTTAAAAAAGTGGCATATTTTGGGTGGTGCCTGTGGCTCAAAGGGGCAGGGCACCAGCCCCATATGCCGGAGGTGGCGGGTTCAAACCCAGCCCAGGGCAAAAAAAAAAAAAAAAAGAAAGAAAAACATAATTTGAAAAAAAAAAAAAAAGTGGCATATTTTCTGCTTAAAATGTTTGTAGAAATGTTTTGTAATGATGTAACAAAACATAGTGTGCCTATGAAAGGCAAGGAATCCTAATGATTTCTCACGGGTCTTGCTTCCTGCCTGCGACTGGAACATTCACTGGGCATATTCAGAGAAATATACTAAAAGAGTGTTAATAGTAGAAAGGTCAAACATGACGAATTCAGGTTCCTGAGTCTCACGTAGTTTGCAGTCTACCTGGGTGGCAGATGTGATGGAGACGACATTTTGGAAAAGTGAACCCTCTCTCTCACAAAGACCAGACCTCTGTTGCAAGGTGCATTCTAGGTTCACCAGTCACCAAATACATTCCAATGAATTAAAATCCTTACACCTAATGTTAATAACAGAAGTGACTCTAAATTACAGGTGATCAGCTCTTACTCTGTATTTTTCATGACCTCCTGGATTCCGCCAGGAAGAATGTTTGTTCCTTGCTTTCCTTAATGAAAGGAAATCTTTTGTTGCCTCCTTCAAGCTTCTGTTAGCATTTCTCTTTATAATGCCATCCGCCCTCAGTGCACTGAAGATTATACTATTCAGGGAAATTAGAAAGGCCACCTTTGAAATATGGAACAAAATAAAACATTTCCAGGCCCATACCTCTAAACTATTGCTTAGAAAACCACTTGTGGCTGTGCTCCAACAAAAGGAGGGTGAAAACCAAGAAAAAGGAAGATCCAGGAACAAGGAAATAATGGCTCGAACCCAAGAAAACACTGTAAGGAACTAACAGTGTGGCAACTGTTCAACAGGCAAAGGTTGCAGTTAGTCCTGGCAGTGACAAAAATGAGGAAGCTGATGCCTGGATAGGGACACTGGAAGAACATAAAGATTTTTATAAAGGCCAAGAATGCAAAAAAAAAAAAAAAAAAAAAAAAACTTTTAGAAAAACAATTAAGAAAGCAAAAGTAATGCTAATGCACCTTACTATTAGACTGTAGAATTCATATTTACATAATCATAACAAAACCTGTTAATCCATTTCCGACTTTTAGAATCAACCCGGAGTGAAAGCAGGACAGAAAATCAGTGTTATAAACAGAAGGTAAGCATTTTATATTCTTGATGATATGAAAGTGCAGTTAGAACTTGGGAGGAAAAAGGAGGGAGGAAGAAGTGAAAAACAGGTACAATTGTGAGAATTCTCATTTTAGAAAGCAAGAAGTCAAAACGTATTTTATATAGGTGGTGGGAAAGCCATGGGAGCGTAATGGTTAACTGTACAAATACAGGGGCTAAAAAACAATACATGTACATTGGGAGGAGGTGGGTAAACAGAGGAGGTGGTGAGAGTAAGCTGAATTTCTGTCACTTGAGAATAAGTCAGCAGAAAGTCTAAATTTCTTTAACTGTGCAACAGCAACATGAGCATATTGTTTGGAGATATAGAAGTAATCACTGGAAGATCAAAAAACATCAACTGGTTAAAAATAGTTGCCTTGGAGCAGAGAAATGTGGGATGGGGGTGGCAGGGTAGAGCAAGGAGTTGCATTTTATCACAAATCGTTTTTTTTTTTTTTTGCTATTTGACTTTATAATTCTCTACATATATTACTTTTACAGAAGAAAAGAGGGAGAAAAAGGAGGAGAAAGAAATGCCATGAAAAGTAAGCAACAATGTACTGGTAATTCACCAATTTTGCAAATATCTTTGCCAAAGCTTTAGGATGCATGGCTATCAATGTGAGTTCCTTTGATTGTTTAGACTTCAAGCTTCTTCAACAAGGATTGTCTCAGACTCTTTCATGCTAAGTCCCCTTTCTGGCTCATTTATTATTGAGTCCTTCATCACTCCCACTTTTTCCATTCCTGGTCATTTGTTCCCTGACTAGTCTGCACTTTCTGCTCCATTAGCAAGTAAGTGAATGTTTCCATTAAACACATTCATTTCTAGCTTTCCATTGTGCCCAGTTTTCTTTGCCCAACTGGTCAGCAGGCCATCTGGAACTGGCCAAATACGATGTTAGAAATTGTAGGTTGAGTCAGGTCAACCAGCAAATGACAGGGACTGGAAAATACGCACAGGGGTAAAGTGTCCAGGCAGCCACTTTAAAGTGAGTCTGATTCAGTGTGCAATAAAATAGGGGTTTCCAGTCATATTCTTATCACACTTTAACATGGATGAAACAGTATCATGTGAAGTTACCCTAGAATTTATTTATTTATTTTTTAAATTTTGAATTAATATAAAGGTACTCATGATTAGGTTACATTGTTTGAATTTGTTAGGGAAAGTGCTAGTTGTATTTGAGTCTTTCATCCAGTAGGTGTGCCAAATGCCATATACCCCAGGTGCTCATCAGGTGGGAACTTACTGACCCCCTTCCCCATCTTCCCCCTTCCCCATTTTTCCTCTTCCCCTACTCTTGAGTTTAATTGTGTTTTTCCTCTCTTGTGGGCCTGTAGTTGCTAGATTCAAATTAGTATTGAGTACGTGGGATGCTTATTCTTCCATTCTTAAGATTCTTCATTAAGGAGAATGTTCTCCAACTCCATCCAGGTAAATACAAAAGATGTAAAGTGCCCAGCACAGAATCAGCACTGGAACTTAGGTAATAACCTTTCTGGGATTCAGTTTCATCAACTGCACAATGGAAATTAATTGAACCACTTTGCAAACATCACACATTTGTAATCCCTTATTGTGTGAGATAATGAATAGGAAAGATCTTTGAAATAACAGAAAGCACTATACAAATGTAGAAGGAACTATAAGTAGACCTAACTTTTGATCCTGCAGTTCCTCTACTAGGTATGTACCAAGTAGACGACCAAAAATTACTTTACAACAAAGACATTTGCACCAGAATGTTTATTGCAGCCCAATTCATAATAGCCAAAACATGGAAACAGCCCAAGTGCCCATCAACCCACGAATGGATTAACAAACTGTGGTATATGTACACCATGGAATACTAGGCAGCTGTAAAAGGATGGAGATTTCACATCTTTTATGTTAACCTGGATGGAGCTGGAACATATTCTTCTTAGTAAAGTATCTCAAGAATGGGGGTAAAAGTATCCAATGTACTCAATACTATTATGAAATCAATATATAACCACTTACATACTCATAAGAAGGGCAAAACATAACTATAGTCCAGAAAGTAGGAGGGAAGAGGAGAAAGAGAGGGAGGAGGGGAGATATGGGTGGAGGAAGAGCATTTGGGGGACCTCACCTAATGTGCATGATGCAATGGTACACTTCAAAACTATTAAGAAATGAGTATAATTGTGATGGATGTGTTACTTAGTACAATGTAAACATTTCCACATTGTATATCGAATCAGTACCCTGAACCCCATAAATGCATCAATATACAAAGTTATGATTTAATGAAAAATAATTTTAAAAACTAAAAGGTGTTATTATTTTGTGTCTGAATGCAATCAACTCCAAACTGATGGCTACATATTATACTCTTTCATGAGGGCACTGGACAAAAAACAAACAAACAAATAAGCAAACAAATAAATAAAGTGAATCTGGAGAAGCCTTGAAGACTCCTTGTAGGGGTTGTCGATATTCGGCAGAAAGCAAAATTCTCAAAAGCATTTGCAGTGCTTACCACCTTCCCTTGATCAGGATCATAGAAACGTTCCAACAGTTGAACACTGGTGCTTTTGCCACATCCACTGCTTCCGACAAATGCCAGTGTCTGCCCTGGACTAACCGATATGGAGAGGCCATTCAGAACTTGCACATCAGGGCGAGAAGGATATGTAAATTTACAGTCCACAAAATCAATCTTCCCCTGGAAGTTGTCCTGCGAGTAGGAGCATTGAAATTACACACGTTCTTACTGGCGCCTAGGATATTAAAAATGCACTTACAGCTGAGTTTCAAATCCCTGCCTGAGACACCTTCAAACCCTGCTGCCCAAGTGCAAAGGGTAGAGGCAGCAAATTACTGAAAGGACATTCCATTCTCTCCAGCAGGTGTAGTGTACAGGGAGGCTTGAGCAGTGAAATTAAAGACATTCGACCCTGTTCATTCTCAATGTAACGTAAGAGATTTCCTGTTCATACATTCCTTGGCATTCTGAACAGAAGAGAATAGCTAGAAGACATTATCTCACAGAAGCCAGTAACTGTCCAAACACTACAGCTCTGTCCTCCCAAAGATTCAAAATAATAACATTACTCTCAGAATGACCCAGAGCAAAAGTTACTTGAGGTCTGTACTGCAAAGGAGAATACTTTCTATTGTACTTTAGGGATTAAAGCTATCTAAATTATAAACTCCAGAAATGCCTAGACATTTAATAGACCATACAGAGATTTTACTTTTATTGAGCTGAAGGAGAAATAGGTCATTTGATCAATTTGAAAAGATTTCAGAATTTAATTTGGCTTAACTAGCATTTAGGTTTGTTTTGCTCTCTTGAACATATTGAGGATTCAAAAATAGGCAGGGAAGATGGAAAAAACACCTCTGAGGGCTATCAATTAGAAGAAAAGACATCTTGTTGGGATCAATTAAATTTGGGGGGCATCCATATGAGCTGAAACTTGAAGCCAGATGAATGTGAGTCACATAAGTATCACAGAACAGGAAGAGCTAGTTCTTCTATACTCCATACCAGAATAAAAATAGAAAGCAAGGTGATTGGGAGGTGTCAAAACACAACAGGCTCCATTCATTTTGGAATTAAGTGTATTTTATATTATACAGAATTTAGCATTCATTGGATATCATTGCCTTATTTAAATGCCAGCTTTAGGAATAATTTTTAATGCTAATTTACTTCATTCCTTCACATTTATGTCTGTCCCTTCTGAGTGCATATGATTACACCCACATACTACAGGAATTTAGAAGCTAAGAAGAATTGTATGACCATCCATGATGGCTGCTCTTCACACACACCCACACACACAAGCAGAACTAATACTTACCCACTTTTCACCTGCACTACTGTAGACACTGATTGGGGGTCGTCGGTCTAGTAGCTGAAAAAAGCGTGCAGCTGCTATTTTAGCTTTGGCATAACTTGGGGTGTAAGAGGAGGCTCTTCCAAGCGCTGTTGCACTAAGCACGACTGCAGAGATCACCCTGCAATCAGACAGACACGCAGGTTGAGAGAGGCGCGATGCGGTCGGCATGATGGCCCCAGAGGATGGAGTTTGGGGATCTATCCCTGGTTCTGCCAGAGCAGGACCAAGGAGCCTTGAGCAAGTCCCTTCATGCTTGTCTGGTGGGATTGGAACAATCAGCAGTGCTCAAAGTGTGTTTTATTAAAAAGGAGTGAGGGCTGATTTCAGCTCAATCAACCACCAGCACCTCTTAAAAAAAAATTGTTTGACCCAATAAAAAAAGTACTTCTGAAAATTAAAGTAAAAAAGAGAGGGATTGAAAGATGACCAGATTAGGTTGATTTTCTTCTAATTCTAGCATGTTCTGAATCTATAATGGATGCGTAAAGGATTAGGGTTGGTGAGGACAAACGTGCTTGTAATTCATGTTTCAGACAACTTGAGAAAGATGTTCTGGCCTGTGACCTTCTAGGTCTCAGCCTGTAGCTATACTCAACATGTACTTAATGACTGGATGAGTGAACGAGTCAGGGGCTCAGCTGCTATGAGGCTGCCATGTGAGAAGCAGCCCCCAAGCAGGGCACCTGCACCAGCATGTGCAGAGGGGCTCCCTGGGGTGGGGGAGCAGGAGTTGTTTAGGCAAGAGTTCCAAATCCAAACATCTCCAAGAGCCCAGTACAAAGAGTAAGGGAAGTACTTTAAATAAAATAGAAATGGCAGACGATGACCTTCCATGTTTTTTAAGGTGAACCCAGGAATTGGGAGTTTCTGGTATTCTCCTAATTTTGACATGTTGGCAAATAATTTTTTTAAAATTTTATATAAACTAAACAATAGCAAGTCAACAGTTTGTGTTTTATGACTTGGGTTAGTAGCTTTTATAGAAGCAATGATTTAGAAAAAGGCTTTCTCAGCTCGGAGCCGGTAGCTCAGTGGTTATGGTGCCAGCCACATACACCAGGCCTGGGAGTTTCAAACCCAGCCTGGGCCTACTAAACAACAATGACAACTGAACAACAAAAAAGCTGGGCGTTGTGGTGGGCGCCTGTAGTCCCAGCTACTTGGGAGGTTGAGGCAAGAGAATTTCTTGAGCCCAAGAGTTTGAGGTTGCTGTGAGCTGTGACGCCACAGCACTCTACCCAGGGCCACATAGTGAGACTCTGTCTCAAAAAAAAAAAAAAAAAAAAGAGAAGGAAAGAAAAAAGAAAAAGAAAATAAAAGAAAGAAAAAGGCTTTTCTTGCTGGGGTGGCCATAGTGGAGAAGGAGAGAAGTGCTAGAGACAGATGTCAAGTGAAAAGGGAGGACTCGTGGCTAGAAAAACGGATTCCCGTGGGAAGGCTTTCCTAATGCCCTCCACGCCCTCCTCAGCCCCTCCCCACCCGCACCACTCCCCACCACACAGATACACATGCCCCCTGCCACCTGGCATCCTGGGGCTCTCACTTCTGGAAATGTGAGAATCCGGACTGAAGATGATCTTACAGAAAAGCAGGAATGGATTTCCCCTGTCTGGCCTATGCTGTCTCTGCCTAGGGGGTGTCAGCTGGAAACATGTCCTTTTTGCAAGAGAGGAGTAGAGTTCAAATAGGAGAATTCTATGAGCCATCTTATTCAAGGCCTCTTGATTTTTTCAGCATTAACCAACGTGGTAGATTGTGTGTAAAAAATGATCACATTAATTCACCCTACTATACAGTCCTTTGCCATATGGTTTTTTATACTCCTCTCATCAAAAGGTGGATCCTATTTCTCTATTCTTCAAACTTGTATTGTATGACTTTCTTTGGCCAAAGGTACATTAGAAAATGTGAAGCTTGGAGACACTTGAGAAGGGCTTGCATGCCGGGCCTTGCCCTTTCTTGCTGCACTGGGAACTCAGAGACCACACAGTGACACAAAGCTCACCAGCCAAAAGGACACACACTTGGAATCCTGGGGAGTCAGCCTGGCCAGTAGAGCCACCCGACGGCCCACAGAATCTTGAGAAATAATCGATTCCAGCTATGTGAAGACACTAAGCTTGGGGTGGTTTGTGAAGCAGCAGAAAAGGTAACTGATAGAACTGGGCTAATCTTTCCTAGTGTTGACCTTTTATGACCTTGGCTGGACGTTCCTCACCTGAACACATAGCTGAAATGCAGCCCCTCATTGGGGATTAAGTAGCCTCCGTATCTGTAGGAAGCAGAATTAGCAATATACACTATGCTTTGGGAAAAGCCAAAGCACAATCCGTAAACATTCGCTTTCCGAATGGCCATTTTGAAGGGCTTCTCCAGCTCAGTCTCAAATGCTTCAGTGAACCACCTCTCCCTCCCGATTCCAGCAACTGTGCGGATTTTGCCAAGAGCTTCGCTTGCAATCTGAAGAATGAAAAAGAGTTTTAAGAATGAAAGAGCAGAAATAACTCCTTCCATGAAATTTGAATGGTTGCATGGATTAGATCTGGAGAAAGGGCAGGCGGTGGTGCAAATCAAAGGTGGAGGCGTCCTCTGGGAATGCAGAGGATGCTGGAGATCAACCAGCTGGACCATGAGATAATTTTCCAGTTAAATTCAAGTTCTACTTAATTCTGACACAGCATAGTTTTGTTGCTGCCACTTGTGGTAGAAGAAAGAAGTGGCAGGGTGGGGTGGAGGGGGCAGGGGGCAGCACATAAGGTTATCCCTGAAAGGTTTTTAGTTTCTTTGCTAAGTCATCTGAAATGTATAACATGATTTCTTTAGATGTTTTCTGAGACCAAAAAAAATTATTTAATAATATAAATTTAAAATTTAAGATATTCAATTCTACTTTCTTAAAATACTAATCTTACTGAATGTATGACCTCCTGGGTACGGGACATAGTTATAAGAGGGAGTCTAACAAATTCCTAACAAATTCCAATATTGTGATTTGGTCATTTGTACCCTCATATTAACCTGTAATAAAAAATAAACATTCTACCTCTGTTAAAAAATATTAATCTTACCAAATATTACATAATTTAAAATTAAGTATAGACATTTTCTTTTCATCTGTACCGTGATTTTGCATTTGTTTTATTCCCACTCTAGGGTAAATAATCACTGCTTCTGAATTAGAGTCCTAACCCACCAAAGCACAAAGGGAGGCTACTTTCTATCATTGACATCTGCAGGGCTTTTGGCTTTTGTGAGCAGTGTTCACATTCCCTCTCTTAAAAGAGACAAACCTCAGATGATAGTGAATTTGTTGAGAGAGAGAGAGGTTTCTTATACCTCATAAATGTCTATACCACTATGGCCCGGTGATCAGACATTAATTAGAACACACTTTTTTAAAATGCATAGTCAAAACCTAACCTGCATGTCATGATTCAAGCCCCAAACCTAGCCCACTGTAAAGTGTAAAAATTAAAAGATGTGTGACATCAAAAGTAATAGTTCCTCTCTGCATAGACAGCATGGGAAACCATGAAGCAGGATAAAAACACAGACAGAAAACTGAACAATCCACCTCAACAGGTGAGAATATGGCAAATCAGGGAACAAATCACTACTGGAGAGAAATTGCACATGCAACCCTGGGTCTCCCCTTATTTCTCCACACCTGCTCACACTCATAGCATTGAAGCTTTGGGCTCACTTGAAAAGGGTGTGCAAGGTTTCTGACTGTGCATGCCTGTGGGCTGGCAGCTTCCTGAAGTCTTCTTAAGCTACCAATTTTTAACAGTTTGATAACCACTCAGCCATAAGCAGCCTGAAAAGTAGGTCTGGAAGATTACCTGTCCCACTCTCTCCATGGCCTGCTTGTCCTTGGAAGCAAATCCTGTCAACATTCGGGTCTGCAAGGCTCCTGACAAAGCCAAGAAGGGGAAGAAGCACAAGATGACCAGGCTCAGCTTCCAGCTAAAGAAGAAGGCTATGATCATGGCCGCAGTGACATTGGTGAAGGAATTGACCATCATTCCGATTTGAGAGCCTGCAGCCTGAAACCAAAAGAAGTCAACCCATCTCAGACAGGCAGTCTGTCTTACCAAATGCCCTAATGTGAAAAGGCTATTTTACACCTGAGATTTTTAAAAATTGGGACAAAAGTCATATAACAATCTTGATCACTTTAGCCATTTAAAAACATTCACAATGTTGTGTATCTATCACCACATCTATACCCAAAACTTTTTTGTCATCCCTAACAAAAACTCTGTGCCCATTAAACAATAACCTCCCCTTCCTCCCTTCCTCAAGCTCTTGGTGACTTCTTTTCTGTAAATTTGCCCACTCTAGGCAGTGCGTGTAAGTAGATTTACGAGTATTTATCCTTCTGGTCTGCTTATTTTGCTAAGCACAATGTTTTCAAGGTTCATCCATGTTGTAGCATGTGTCAAAATTTCATTCCTTTTTAAGGCTGAATAATATTCCGTTGTATGTATTTACCACATTTTGTCCATTTATCTATTGGTGGACACTTGGGGTGTTTCCCACTTTCAGCTTTTGTGAACGCTGCTGCTATGAACGCTGAAACTGGTGTGCAAATATCTGTTCACGTCCCTGCTTAGGATATAGATCTAGGAGTGCAATTGCTGGGTCATATAGAAGTTCTTTATTCAAAAATTAAGTTCTTTTAAATGATGAGCTTGCCTAAAGTGTTTGAAGACTGGTTAATAAAAGCCTACTTTATTCAAGCTTCTTGGAGCTCATGAATTGACTAATCTCATTTTATGTGTGTCAGAGCTAGAGCAGCCTGTCTGAGATTAATGCCACCTTAAGCAGCGGCTGCACATGGGACAGGTATCTGTGCATTTGGCTTGATTGAAGACACCCGGGGATTGGGATTGCATTATCATTACTTATTATTCAATGAAGATTAATGACTGCTGTATAATTATATTTTTGTAGTCAATATAAGACTGTTACAAAATCCCAATGTGATTCTTGTTGAAGTTATTCTGTTCATTAGTACAGAGTTGCACACTACCTTAACACACACAGAGCTGTCCAGCCAATGCAGATGGGCAAAATGGATTCACTTCCAATATAGGTAGAGGATGGACCACTGTGACAATTAATTATCTATACTAACCAGAAGTATTCAATGGTTTCAAGTCTTCGTTTCAGCTGTAGCTAGCTAGATATGACCAAAATTTGTTGTACTCTCTGTAGAAGATACACAGGTGGGGAGAACTACATGGCTTTTTATTAAAAATATAGAGACCCAGCACTATTCAAGACAAAAAGTAAAACAACCAAAGTAAGCAGTTACTAATTAGCAGGTGCTAAAGCAAGAATAATCTGGATCTTTATACTACATTGAAAACACAAATGAAATACGAAATCGTGTTCCAAAGCATTCCCATGTGTTGGTACTAATTCCTCTGAAGACTAAAATGCCAAGTTGAGAATTTCTCATTTGTATACTCACATTCATAGCAGCATTACTCATAAGAGCCAAAAGGTGGAAACCACCCGAATGTCCGCCAACAGGTGAGTGGGTAAACAAAACACGATATACACATTCAAGAAGCTTTATGCAGCCAGAACGAGGAATGTAGCTCTGATACATGCCACAACACGATCAACCCTAAAATATTATGTATTTTGTGTATTGTGTATTCACAATATCACAGATTGCACTTGGAGGAGGTGTACAGAATAGTCAACTTCATAGAGATAGAAAGTAGAATGGTGCTTGTCAGGGACTGAGGGGAGTTGGGTGGGGAGCTATTGTTTTCATGGTAGAGAGTAAATAAAATACTTCTGGAGATGAATAGTGGTGATGGCTCTATAATAATGTAACATACTTAATGCCTCTGAATTGTACACTCACAATAATTAAAACAGTACATTTTATGTTATGGATATTCTACCATAATTTACAAAAGAATCTCTGGTTGGCAAAGACTGTCCAGCATTACAAAGTAATTAAAAAGCAACTCTGCAGTTTTTCTTTGGGATACCATTATTTTGTTTCCTTTTACATTTTATTCAATTGATATTTTTTTAAAGTGTAAAAAATAATGCAGACTAAGATACAAATAAAATATATACATATATAACAATATACATATATTTTCTGGTAGTTTTTTTTTCACAAAAAGGAATAATATTATTTTGTATTTTGGTTTTTGGTTTTATTCACTTATCAATGTGACATAACCATCCTTCTATATCAATATGCATATACATATACACATATATATCACTTTTAAAAATAGCTGTGCAATGTTTCTTAATATGGATGTTATCATAATTCATACAATTATTTCCTATTGATGGAAATTTAGGTAGAGTCCAGAGGATTTTATAACGTTTTTAGTCAATATAAAAATGATCAATGTTCTCGAACACGCATCATTACAAAATAGGAGAGAACTTGGTCATGAGAATTCTGGTCAAAGAATTCGTTTTTACAAAATGAATTTCTGGTTGGCAAGGAAGGTCGGACATTACAGACTACCTGAAAAGCAACTATAAAGATTTCCTTTGTGATATCATTATCTATTATTACTCTCCCCAAAATTTATTTACTATTCTCCAAAAAAGTTGAAAGAATGCATACATTGTATGAGAGCATCAGTTACTCCTTCCCTCAATATGGGCAGTTGTCATTCTTGATAGTTTTAGGAGTACCACACATAATAGGGATATCAATCCTTATATAAATGCTTTTCTTGTTCATCACTTGTTTATAAAAAGTTTTAAATTTTTACATAATCCAACAAGTCTTTGGAGTTTTGAAGTTTTTGTCTTGCTTAAGAGAATCGCCTTCACTCTCACTCTTGTTGTTTTTTTTTTTTTTGGAGACAGTTTCACTCTATCACCTCTGGATGGAGTGCTATACTTCACAGCAACCTCAAACTGTGGGTGCTATACTTCACAGTGTCATACTTCACAGCAACCTCAAACTCTTGGGCTGTAGCAATCCTCCAGCCTCAGCCTTCCAAGTAGCTTGGACTACAGGTGCCTGCCATGACACCTGCTAAGTTTTTTCTATTTTTAGTAGAGACAGGGTCTCACTTTTACTCAGGCTGACTCCCACTCTTCTTACTCAACAGTGTTTGGAAGTTCTAGCCAACAAGATGAGAAAAGGAGGTAAAATAACTGGTAAATATTAAATAAGGAAACAAGAGAGAAAATGATCTTTTTTTGCACATGCAGGCATAGCTTGCTTTATTGAGCTTTGCTTTGCTGTGCTTTGAAGATACTGTTTTTTTATAAATGGAAGGTTAATGGCAACCCTGAGTAAAACATAAGTCTATTGGTGCCATTTTTCTAACAGCATGTGTTTATTTCATGTTTATGGGTCACATTTTGGCTATTCTCCCAATATTTTGAACTTTTTCATTATTATATTGGTTGTGGTCATCTGTAATCAGTGATTTCTTTTTTCTTTATAGACAGAATCTCACTCTGTCACCCCAGCTAGAATCAGTGGCATCATCATAGCTTTCCACAACCTCAAATTTCTGGGCTCAAGCTATCCTCCTGCCCCAGCCTCCCAAATAGCTGGGAGTACAGCTGTGTCATGCCTCTCTTTTTTTTTTCTATTTTTAGTAGACATGGGGTCTTGCACTTGCTCAGACTGGTCTCAAATTCCTGAGCTCAAGCAATCTCTAGGACTTGACCTCCCAGAGTGCTAGGATTACAGGCATGCGTGATCAGTGATCTTTAACCTTACTATTATAATTATTTTAAGTGCCAGAAATTGAATCCATATAGGAACAATGAACGTAATATATATTGTATGTGTTCAGATTGCTCCACCAACTGGCCTTACCCCAATCTGTCCCCCACTGCTCAGACCTCTCTACTCCCTGAGACACAGCATATGTTGAAAGTAGGCCAATTAATGACCACTTAAGTGGTCAACTGAAAGAAAGTCACACAGCTCTAACTTTCAACCAAAAGCTATATATGACTAATCTTAGGAAGGCATGTCGAAAGCCAAGATGGGCTAAAAGCTAGGCTTCTTATGCCAGACAACCGAGTTGTAAATGCAACGGAAAAGTCTTTGAAGGAAATTAAAAGTGCTGCTCCAGTGAACACACAAATGATAAGAAAGTGAAAAAGTCTTATTGCTGACAGAACAAGTTTCAGTCATCTGGATAAAATATCAAATCAACCACAACAAAGCCTGATCCAGAGCAATGCCCTGACTCTCTTTAATTCCATGAAGGCTGAGAGAGGTGAGGAAGTTATAGAAGAAAAATTGGAAGCTAATCAACAGAGGTTGGTTCATGACATTTAAGGGAAAAACCATCAAAATAATACAAAAGTGCAAGGTGAAGTAGCAAGTGCTGATGTAGAAGCTATACAAGTTACCTAGAAGATCTAGCTAAGGGAACTGGTGGAAGTGTCTACATTACACAGATTTTCAATGTAGATGAAACAGCCTTCTATTGGAGGATGCTATAGTCTAGGACTTTCATAGCAAGACAGGAGGACTCAATGCCTGGCTTTAACAGACAGGCTGACTCTCTTTTTGTTAGGAATCTATGATGACTTTGACTTGAATCCAGTGCTCATTTACCATTCTGAAGATTCTGAGGTTCTTAAGAATTATACTAAATCTATTCTGCCTGTGCTCTAGAAATAGGAAAACAAAAACTGAATGATAGTACATCTGTTGGCAGCAATGTTTTAAGCCCACTCTTGAGACCTACTGTACACAAAAAAGATCCCTTTCAAAATATTACAGCTCTCTGATGATGCCTTGAGTCACTCAAGAGCTCTGATGGAAATGTACCAGGAGATCACTGTTGTTTTCATGCCTGCTAACACAGTATCCATTCTGCAGCCCATGGATCAGGGAGTAATTTCTATTTTCAAGTCTTATTATTGAAGATATACATTTCATAAGGCTGTAACTCCCTTAGTGATTCCTGTGATAGATTTGGGAAAAGTAAATTGAAAACCTTCTGGAAACAATTCCTATTCTAGATGTCATTAAAAACATCCATGATTCCTGGGAGAAGGTCAAATTTTTAACATTAACAGGAGTTTGGAAGAAGTTGATTCAAACCCTCATGAATGACTTTGGGGGGTTCACAAATTCAATGGAGGGAGCAACTACAGATATAGTGGAACTATTAAGAGAACTAGAATTAGAAGTGAAACTTGAAGGTGTGACTGAATTCTACCAATCTCATGATAAAACTTGAATGGATTAGGAATAGCTTCTCAAAAATGAGTATAGAAAATGGTTTCTTAAGATGTAATATACCCCTAGTGAAGATGCTGTGAACATTGTTAAAATGATAATAAAGGATTTAGAATAGTACATAAACTTAGTCGATAAAGCAGCTCCAAGGTTTAAGAGAATTGATTGCAACTTTGAAAGAAGTTGTACAGAGAGTGAAATGATATTAATTACCTTTATATGCTAAACAGAAATCTTTTGCGTAAAGAAGAGTTAATCAACGAGGCAAACTTCATTGCTGTCTTATTCTCAGAAATTGCCTCATCCACCCCAGGCTTTAGCAACCACCACCCGATCAGTCAGTAGCCACCAACATCAAGGCAAGACCCTCCACCAGCAAAAACATTATGACTTGCTGAAGGCTCAGATGATCGTTAGCCTTTTTAAGCAATAAAGTATTTTTTAATTGTGGACGTATTTTTTAGATATAATGCTATTGCACACTCAGTAGACTATAGAATAGTATAATCTAACTTTTACACATGTGTGCACTGGGAAGCCAAAAAACTAGCAACATGCTTTGCTGCAAATATTGCTTTATTGCAGTAGTGTGGAACCATGCCTTCAGTAAGTCCAAGACATGCCTGGAATTTAATTATATACTAGAAAACTCAAGAGATAATATTAAATTTAAAAAATTATAATTAATAAGAGAATATGGAAATGGTTTATGATAAATATACAAAAATTAATAGCTTTCATTTCAATCTACAACATTCATTTAAAAATACAATTGAGCAAAACATTTCATTCAAAATAGCAAGAAAAATACATAATCAAAATGAATAAGAGGGCTGGGCACGGTGGCTCAGGCCTGTAATCCTAGCACTCTAGAAGGCTGAGGTGGGAGGAAGGCTGACCTCAGGAGTTTGAGATCAGCCTAAGCAAAGCAAGACCTCATCTCTGTTAAAAACAAAAGCTAGCCCAGGGTTGTGATGGGTGCCTATAGTCCCAGCTACTCAGAACACTGAGGCACCAGGGTCCCTTGAGCCCAGGAGTTTCAGGTTGCTGTGAGCTGTGACAACGACACTCTAACCAGGATGACTGAAACTTTGTCTCAAAAAACAACAACAACAACAACAAAAAAAAAAAAAACAAGATAGAGGGACATATTAATATAGCTATTAATTTTGCTAAATACTAAAGTCTTAGTTCTGTCTCTCAGGAAGATATAGTAGCCCCACAATAGCAATCCTAGCACGTATGTTTGTGTGAATTCCATCAGAATCAAAATAAAATTTTGAAGAATTAAAAATAAATTTAAAGTACATTAAAATAATTGATGTCCAGGAACAGGTAAGAGAATTTTAAAGGGGAAAAATTACTATGCTAATATTTGCCTTACTAAAAATTTATCAAATTATAATAATTAAAATAGTAAGGTTTTGCCACAGAGTAAGTCAAATTGATCAATAAAAAAGAATAACAAATCCTCAAATAGTTCCAAGTAAATAGAGGATGTTAATACTCACAGTGGGAGGAAAGATTTCAAGTGAGTAGAAAATGGAATTTATGTTTACCAAACATTTTTGGAATATTTTCTCTCCAAGAAGTTATTTACTTTGAAGTAAACAACAAAGGTATTAGAAAAACACATAGAAATTCCTCTCCTTTAAACATAAGTGAAATTTTTGTGAAATAATTAGATGCTGCTCTCTGAATTCTCTACAAATTATATATGCAACAATTTCGAAAAAGGCTTTTCAAAACTTCTAACTTATAGCCTCGTTTGTTTCCACCCTCCAGGGGCGTTATTGAGTCTTATGGAATGTGAGACTCTGGGCTTCAAAATACTCAGAGAAAGGAAGTTCAGGAAAATGTTCTTCTCAGTTCCCAAATCTGGGGGAAATCCAAAACCCAGATAGACGCAGGTCAGAACGTTGATTCTAGGCACTGCCCAGGAAAACGCTGTGTTTATGCAGCTATTGGCTGCATTAAACATGGTAGACACTGTGGCTCTGGGGTACCTTAATGCCACTGATTCCTTTTGCACTGGAAATTCATGGGAGGTTATCAAAATGCTCCCTGGAAAGAATGCCAGTGCTAGTGAATACATCCCTGTTTCCCCCCATAGCTTACCCCTTGAACTTGGGAAGCATCTGTAGCAAGCCTGGTTGTCAATGCACCAGGGCTATTTCTGAGGTCATCAAACCAGCCAATGTCTTGTCCCAACATTGCCCTGAAACCCAATTTACGTAGCCTTTTTGTGAGGAGCTCCCCAGACTTGGCAAAAGCATATCCCTAAAACATAAAGAAGGAGTTTTTAAGTAATATTTTAACATGAGAAAACAAGAAAATAGCTAAACAACTTACTGAAAAATAAAATTCCTTACCTGCAGAAATTGGGTGAAAAGGGATACACAGCCCATTGCTACAAAAAGTAGGCACACACCATTGATCTGTGACCTTTGTTCCTCTTTATCAGGGAGTGAAAAAGTCTTGGAAAGATAGTAAACAAGAAACTTTATCATTAAAAACAGTACAAAATAAATACGTTCAAATATGTTTGAAAGAAGTTTATTTTAGCATGCCATTATACACTTGTCCAAATCCATAGAATATATAACACCAAGAGTGTACCCTAATGTAGCTATATGGACTTGGGGTGATGGTGCTGTGTCAATGTAAGCTCATCAGTTGTAACAAATGCACCGCTCTGAGGAGGAAGGTGGATAACAGAGGAGGCTACCATGTGGGAGGCTGGGGGTACACAGGAAATGTCTGTACCTTCCTCTCAGTTTTTCTGCAAAGCTAAAACTGCTCTAAAAAAAAAAAAAAGTCTTCAAAAAAAAAAAAAATTTCCCTTTAAACATATATGTAGTTAAGCCAAAGTTAGCTATAAACGTAATGATGAAATACTTCAGTCCTCCGTGGGGAAGGAAAGCTGGTGGATGGAAATCAATGGGGATGGCTTGTAAAACTTTTGTCCTATTTCTTTGCTTGATTTAAAGCAATTGCGTCGGCTTTTCTTTGACACAGATGAAAAAATGATAAATGACTCAAATCCTAGAGTAATAAAGCAGAGAAAGGAAGGGAAGGAAGGAGAGAGGGAAGGAAGGAAGAAAAGAAAAAATTGGGAGGAGAGGCCTCAAAGCCAGCTGGGTAGCTATGAAACAGAAACAAAGCCATTGAAGCTGTTCAAACAAATGTCTTTAATCTGTTTGCGACACCAGTCACCAAGGCACTGAAAGGGCCCCAGAAGATCACAGCCATTCCCTGGCACAGTAGGAGAGAAGTCCTTTCACAACCCCCTCCCCCTGAGGGTATTTTAAAGCTGGGCATAAATCATTATATTTTCTGTGTGCCGTTATTATTATAAGTAAAATCCACTTTTAATGAATTCTGTCAGCCCTCCAAATTACTTTTTGTGGTAGTAGAGATTGGTGCTAATGAGTTTGTTGCTGGAAATCCCTTTCTGGCCTTCCAGGTCTGGGTGTGAGACAGAGGTGCAGGCAGGCGGCTCTCTGCACGGATCATGTGGGGCCCAAGGCACCTCACCTCTGCTTCCCACTGGAGGCTGGCAGAGGCAGAGCTGTGGCTGCCTGGTCTGAAGAATGGACCCAGGAGGTCTTCCCTCATCCTCCTTTACCCAAAACTGTTCACGTATCCACAGCTAGTGGGGAAGGGCAAGAGTGTTCTGGGCCTCCAGCCCTGCAGGGGCCAAGGCTTTTAGTTCTTTCTAAACTGCATCAGCTCTTGCCTCCTGCTTGCTGATATGGACAGTTGACACCTTCCCAATCTCATGTAAAGTATTATGCAAAAGCCGCTTCAAGACATTCCCCCACAACCCCTGCCATATCCTCAGCTCAATTCTTTTTCCTAGCCCTTTCAATATAGAAATTTTGGAGCTACCCTTGACTTTAAGCACAGCCTGGCCTCAGACTTGACCTTGAGTATCCATGCTGCCCCTCTGGGCCTCGCTGTCCTCATGTGTCTAGGGAAGGGACCGGAGTAAGCTGCCTCTAATTCCTCTCCCCATGCTAACAGCCTACATAGTCACTGAGATCTCAGGTGCCATAACTATGCAAGGAACATGGACACACTAACCCAAACCCCTGGCTCCAGCTGCTTCTAATATAGTTCCCACTGATCTGACTTATCCTTCAAGCCCAGGCTCAGGGACCGTTTGGGCAGATGGTTACCACGTCTTCATCTGAGTGAGGTCCCGCTCAGCCAGGTGTGGTACCACAGATTCCCTGTGCAGTCTGCCAGGCCCTCTGTTATTCCATCACTCGGCCTCACTCTCTGTGATCTTCCTGAAGCTCTGAACATGGCCTAGTACAACTTTAGGAGTTGCTGTTCTGTCTTTCCTGTGCCTGAATGTCTATTTGGAGAGAACTCTAAGAATGCCTCACATAGCAATTACAATTCCTTAACTCCTGCCTTCTTTGATCCTTACAATAACCACATGAGATGGAAAAGTTAAAGTGCCTGTTATGGGCTTGACCATTTCTTATAGGGGCAAGAGGACTTTGAGAGACATGGGCTGAGGAACGCTCTAAGCTGGGCAGGGTTCAGGGAGGAGACAGGTCAGCCTCACTACACCTTTAGGCCCTAGAGTCACACAGACCTCCTCCCTAGGACATCTGCAGAAACTGTTCCCCAGTAAGAAAGCCAAGACTCGGGGAGGAGGTGACTTACCATCGGTTTACACTAGTCGGTGATGGAAAAATAAAAGACTAGAACTCAGTTCTGTCTGACTCAGGTGGCTTGGCGAATGACCTGTTTTTGTTGTTACACTGCACTAGGAAGCATGTATTCAGCATGCTCTCTGTTGTGGTCTGACGAAATGAAGAACAAGGGCCAAGCCCATTGGAACTCAGATCCATGTCTCCCGAGGAAGCACAGGGCAGGAAGGCAGTCTGGAGAAAGACCTGCACAGAAGGCTCTGGAAGCTCCAGGCACCCTGTAAAATGACCTGCATGGATGGACCCCTCTCCACAAGACCCAAGTCCTGCCAATGCCTGCCCTGCTCCTGGGTTTCCTTCTTGCAAGAGGGAGGTCCTTTTCTCCTCCTGTACAAGCCTGACACCCACAGCCTGTGTGCTTCATCCCCTGACAACACTCCCCCAGTTCCTGGTGTCTCTGTTGAGCCTCAAACAACTCTTCTCAGAAATAAGATTTCCAAAAAGACAGGGGAAACAGAAAGCTGAATGGAGAGGGATGAGTAGGGGTGAGGCAGGAAAGGGTGAATCAGGCTCCTCCTCCCCAGGGAAGCTGAAAATTCAGCTCCTTCTGCAAGTAGTCAGTTCATTCCAGTAACCCTGGAGGAGGGCCAACGTGTAGCTGGCTGGGTGTCAGTGCCCCTATTACTAGCCTGGGACACTATGTTTTGACAAGTGTCATGCTCAAGTGTCTCAGTGGAATTAGCACATGGAGAGCTTAGGGATGAGTAATACTGCTCCAATTTATTTGTTCCTATGAAATACTGTTTAGGTTGTAAATTGAGTACTTGGTCCTTGGCAGTAGCTATTAAGCGGACGCCACTGCCTCATTGGTCTTTCACTGTTTTGAGTATCTTTGGGCGCCTGGCCCTGGAACCAGCCAGTCACACTGATGCTTTAAGAATCTGGTGTCCTGAGTACCCTGGGTTTAATCGAGGCACTGAGTCTCTGAAAAGAGACCACAAGGCCTCTGGAGATGCACATTACAAAGATAAAAAGGAGAATGTGAATGTGTGTTGTGAGCCTGCCGTGCACCAAACTGGGACTATTCCTTTCATACATATTTAATATTATCTCATTCAGCCATCACTGCTCAGTACATATTATCAATTCTTATTTCAGAATTAGAAAGCTGAGATTCTGAGAAATCACTGTAACAGAGATTAAGTAGCTGAGAAAGCAGTAAGTAAGAGAATGGGGAGACAGAGATGGCATGTCCTGTGCTGGGAGCCCTATAGGAGCAGGAAAGTCAGAACTCAAGCCTCGGGGGCTCCACTGGCTGAGTGTACAGACCAAGGAAGCCCTCCATCACCCGCACGACAGGCCACAAGGTGGCCTATAAACACAGGGCTGGGAAATGTTTACTTTCTGGAAGGCGTGTTTCCTTCTCTGGGGCCCTTACTCTGTTAGGCAGCCGTGGTCTCAGCATCCGTCATATGTTCCTTTGAAAGCAAACACTCCCTCTGGGCACTCATCAGGAGGGGCCCACAAGACCTTGTACTTCCTCAGTCAACTTTCTATCCTGTGTCTTCATCTACATCCGGAGAAAGTAAGTTCAGAGGCCAGCACCTCTGCCAGCTGTATGGTGGAGTGATGTCATGTATGGTCATGACGTCAATCAGCTGGGAGTCCCTAAGGAGTTGTCTTGTGCCTGACCAGCTGCCACAGGGGTTCAAAGGAAGAAGATGCAGCACTGACTCCCAATAAGCTTCTAATAAAATGCGGAAAGTGCTTATACATAGCTACTTTTTAAGTCTCTGGGCCTTTGGACATGCTGTTGTCTTCTCCTGTAAAGTATGTTGCACCCTGCTCTCTGCAGATATACCCACCAACTGAAGCTTCCAGATCAAATGCAAGTGTCACCTCCACTGAGAAACACCCCTGAGCTCCCTGACCAGGCCTAAATGGCCTGCTGTCTACTCGGGCTTCCTATGCTCTGTAACTCCCCTGCAGTACATTGTCCTTATCATGTCTGGGCTTCTTCGTGGGATTGCCACTCCTTCAGGACGTGAGTGCCCTGAGCCCTGCTCTACACACAGAAGGGAGTTAAATGAGATTTACTGAATGAATGAGTTTAAAATCAGTACAGGAAAAAGTACAAATATATAGGTTTGTATGTTCAAAGAAAGGAAGATTGTACCCCGTGCTGATAGCCAGTGGGAGAGTCCTGGATAAAGCCTTGATGAAAAGTAAAGCCAGACTGGAAAGCTCTAGCAAGTTCAAACCCAGACCCACCACTTGGTTGATGAGTTACTTAACTTCTCTGAAACCCATTTTCCTCACCTGGAAAATACAGGTCATAACATAAACCTCCCTCAAAGAATTTGGTGAAAGATAAAATAATATAAAGGTTAATATAATGGAAGCACATGAGATGGAGTCTGGCACTTAGGAGCTTAGTGTATTAGCTGTGGACCCAGGAGGGAGGCTTTCCCTTTATATCCTCTGGTATTGTTTAAATTTTGTTAATTAGACAACAAAATAAAAGTGAAAAATAAGATGGCAGAACTTTTGCTTCCAGAAAATTGGAAGACTATCTTGATTGATGCTCTTGAAATTAACTTAAAAGTGCTGAATAAGATACCACACAGGAAAATCTTCTAAAATCATTCATTATTCTTTACTTACAAGAAAGGAAGTAATACTCAAGTCAAAATATAAATGAAGGTAGGAATTCTAAGTATTGGACAGAGCAGTGAAACTAACTTTTGTCTTGAGGGTATTTGACCTTGACTTTGACTCATGGAATATGGGAACAAGAGACAAAGCCTGTATCTGCCTAAGAAGGTCATCTAATAGATACCTTCTCTTAAAGTTGGGAACAAAGGGGCTATATCCTCAGTATAAAAAAGAATTATAAATGAACGCCCACCTTGCCATGTAGGGTAGAAAGCAAAACTGCCCATCTATAACCAGGTTGCTAAGTTGACAGAAAAAAACAAAATCTTGCCTGAGAGTTTGTAGCACAAAAGCAGTCCTCACATGAGTATGCAAGCCAATTCATATCTGTTGGTTGATCTAAAACAAACCTTACCCTAAAATCTAGTCCACAGTGGTCACAATTTGAAAGTACTCCCAGGTTCTTGACAGAAACGATAGCAGATCTTCCCCCAAAGAAACCCACTTTCAACCTAGGTATTGATGAATTCTCACAGATAAAGTTCCAAGGAAAATAAGCAGGGTACAGTTAAAATGAAACATATAAAGAAAAAAGGCACCATGAGTGAGAACCTGCAGAAGCAAACCCACAATGACTTAAGTCATTTGAGTTAACAGAGACACAAAACATAAACTATGTTTATTGTGCATAAATTTATAAAGAAGCTTGAAATAATGAGAAGCACATAAAATAATACAAAGAAAGTATAAGAAAAGCTCTTGACAATACCAGCCCTGGAAAAGATTTTATGAAGACCACCCCTTTGGCAATTGCAGCAACACCAAAAACAAATAAATGGGATATGATCAAGAGAAAAAGCTTCTGCACAGCAAAGCGCACAGCAACTAACAAAAACAGACAACCTTCAGAAGGGGACAAGATATTTGAATGTTCAAAATCTGACAAAGGGCTAATAACTAGAACCTGCAGAGAACTCAAACTAATAAGCAAGAAAAGACAAACAAATGGGCAAGAGACTTGAACAGAACCTTCTCTGAAGAAGACAGGTGACTGGCCAACAAACATATGAAAAAATGCTCATCACCCCTAATCATCAGGGAAATGCAAATCAAAACCACCCTGAGATATCACCTAACCCCACTGAGAATAGCCCAAATCACAAAGTCCCAAAGCTATAGCTGCTGGCACAGATGTGGAGAGAGAAAAGCACTTTTACAGTGTTGGTGGGATTACAATCTAATATAGCCTAGCTGGGCGTTGTGGTGTGTGCCTGTCATCCCAGCTACTCGGGAGGCTGAGGCAAAAGAATCACTTAAGCCCTAGAGTTTGAGGTTTCTGTGAGCTGTGATGCCACAGTAGTCTACCAAGGTGACATAGTAAGACTCTGTATGAAAAAAATAAATAAATAAAAAATGGTGAACTTTGTATCTTTTGTATTAGCCTGGATGGAGTTGAAGAATATTCTCCTTAGTGAAGTATCCAACGAATGGAAAAGCAAATATACAATGTTTTTGATACAACTATGAAACCAGTAGAAAAGCAACTACATGCTCCTGCGAAAGAAAAACAAATTCAAGTGGAGGAGGGAGAAGGAAGAGGAGTGAGGGGAATGAATAAGGGGGATTGTGAACAATTGAAGGGCTCAACTGAAACTTGAACTTTGCCTGACAAATGCAAACAATGTAACCAAATTATGTGTACCCTCATATTAATCTGAATTTTTTTTTAAAAAGTCAGTTAATTTAAAAAAACGTATAAGTACATAACAATTGAAAACAAAGAATGAATAGAAGTGTTGAAAATTAAGGAATCAAAATTATAAAGTAAACAATAATAATTGTTTAATCATAAAACTTAATGGGGAGTTCTAACAGCATATTAGACATGCTGAAGGGAGAATCAGTGAACTGGAAGATAGAGGAAAAAAAAAAAAAAAATATATATATATATATATATATATATATATATATATATCTCCAGAATGCAGTACAGAGGGATAGAAAGTTAGATGTAAGAAGCAAAGCTAAGGAGAATAAACTCAGCTTTCATAGTTAGCAGGTTGTTTCTATGTTTCATTTTAGTATTTTTCCAAATTTAAATACTACATAATTGTGGTTTTTCTCTGTTTTACACCATCTATTCTAATAAGGAATATACATTATTTACTAAAAGCAAGAGATCTATCAAAAGATTCTTTGCTACTAATTAAAAAAAAATGAAACCAAAATTAGAGGACTCATTTACAAAAAGTTTATATTACTACTTTAAGCTAATTCATAAAAGTTTGTCAAACTATTATAAAATCTTTTTCCTGTATATTTTTTTATTGATCGTACAAAAAAAAAAAAAATCACCAAAAACAAATTAGTATGGTTACTTTATACCTACAAAAGTTTTTCTCTTATGTGGGTGTGTTGCGGGAGGCACAGGGGAGTGGGGAGAGGGCAAGAGGTGGGAGGAGGATGGGTGTGCTCCACTTCATGGGCACAACGTTAGGGTGTATGGCACACCTCCTGGGGGGAGGACACAATTATTAAGAGGGACTCTACTTAACAAATACAAACATTTTAACCTAATTCTTTGTAGTCTCAAATTAACCCGAAACAATAAAAAAAAAAAAAAACAGATTAGGAAAATTAAAAAAATTTACTTTTTGTAAATTTCAACAGCTACAGCTTCTAATCAATTGATAAGATATCACACTTTATTTGGACATAGTTGCAAATTATGTATATTGCAACCTAGTCAAAGTACATTTCTGTTCCATGAGTTTCTTAATTTACTAAAACATTATTTTTTACCATATTATGTTAATATTAGTGCCAAAATAGAACAAATCAATTTATCTTCACTATTGAAATCTGAAACAAATTCACTATAACTTTCACAATATCTGTTGTTTCACCTTCCAAAAACTTTAAATCTGTGAATTGTATTAAAAAGGATCTGAACCATTATTGAAATTAACTGATTTTCTATTTAAAAATCTGATGACAGCGATATAATATTAGAATCATTTAACCATTTGCCGAGTTCTTCTTTTGCTAACCGAGTCAACATATTAATAGCTATTACTTGACCTTTTGCACATGCACAAGGAAAATTGAAATTGAAAACAAGTGAAATTAATTTAGAGCAGTCATTTTAATCTATATGAAAAGTTATGCTTCACAGAATGGGGGGCAAATGTACCATTTTCACTGCATAGCTTAAATCAATGTCTTTGAGCACAATTGTCTTAAAATAACGACTAACTTTTTGGTGTAGATGCTGCCACTTCTTTAGCAGATTTGTATCTTTTGATTTTCACAAGTCCGGTGAAAACTCTTTGGCCGCATAGAAGGTAAATGTTTAAACTCACTTTGTGCGAGTTACACGCTATCACCAACTTGTGAAAAGCAGAAATCTAGTACTTAATTTTTCATTAAACGTGTGATTTTGTTTATTTATAACTTACTGCTCTCAAAAGAATTTTTTAACTAAGAAGGCACTATCAAGAAATAAGTAAATAGCTGTGGATTTACACTATTCAAAAAAAGCAAAATGACAGTAGCAAGGGTGTCCAGATATTCTCTAAACTCTCTACAATAATATTACTCAGCCTCTTTCCTGTTCATGATACTGATAATTTTCCAGGCTTCCCTCTGACCCTGCCACCCTGTGGTCCGGTGGCCTGGGGCATTTCAAGGCTTCAGGCACAGACCACCATGGCACAACTGACTGGTACCTCAGGTGCCAGCAGGGACAGCAGCATGGAGTGATGGCCCCACCACTACCTGAATCTGAGTACATTTCCTCCGATCAGTGATTGTCCTGCCTGGTGTACTTGAGGGGGAGATATTATCAGGACTGGGACTGGAGTGAGGCAAGTATGCACTAGTTATGGGTGCAAAATTTAAGGGGGTACAAAAAAATCGGCAATCAAGATAAATAATAATTTCATGCGGTATTTAAAAATATAATTAAAGCAAAAAATATCTATGATGAGCAAAATATCAACATGTTAAATAGAGGCAGGATCCAATTCTGTACTTGAGGACCCTGACTGTGGGTACCTTATTCGTGTCACCCTAATTCTGGCCCAGAGATCCTGCTTTTAAAGACTGAATAAAGGAGGTTTGTGAGAGAAGAGAGGAACCCCAAGTGAGGAGGAGGGGGAACGTGCCATTCTATGAAACTGCCTCCTGGCCCACCCTTTTGTTCCAGGTGCCTTGCTTTAAGTTGTCTCCTGCCAAGATTAAAGTCAAACAAGAAACATGTTTTAGGTCATCCATAAAACACGCCTACCACTACCATTCCCCAGGAAGGGAATGTCAGACATCAGGGAAACCCTAAATACACCTTTGTGTGACTACAGCCGTTTTTATGTAACCTGCCAGACCCAGTGAAATAAATGTTTCGGATTCACAAGAAGCACATCTTTTTTTTTTTTTTTTTTTTTTTTATTAAATCATAGCTGTGCACATTAATGCAATCATGGGATACAATGTGCTGGTTTTATATACAATTTGAAATATTTTCATCAAACTAGTTAGCATAGCCTTCATGGGTCTTTTTTTTTTTTTTTAAGATTTCTCAACATATTTTGTTTTATTTTATTGTTTTTAATTGTATATTAAAATTGTATATTTATGGAGTACAGCGTGATATTCTGATACATGTATCCACTGTGTAGTGATCAAATCAGAGTGAATAGCTTATCCATCACTCAAACATTTATCATTTCTTTGGGTTGGGACCATTCAAAATCTTCTCAACAACAATTTATTGTGTATTTTCAAACAGCTAGAAGAAATGTGTCTTTGATGTTGCTAAGAAAAACTCCAAAATTGGCAAGAAGAGAACATTAGTTTATATCAAAGCCACACTACATGAGATGAAAATCCAACCTGTTCTCAGATTATGAACAATTATATTTTCCTACCTAGCTAACAAAAGAGGGTAACCCCATACTCCAGTGACAGCAAAGACCAAAAAGCAGAGTGCCAACAATGTTAACAATGCCCTAGACACGAGCTTCCTCCCATAATGAGCTTTCCACTAAAACTGTCCCATCAGTCTAATTCCCCTTTTCCTTACAGTAATTAAAACCTCAAAGACATTACGTTACAATCTTCTTTCTTATCTTTTTCTCCGCCAATAAAGCAAATGTGGTCTCTCACACCCTTCCTACCTAGGCTTTAGTTCCAAATCCCAAAAGTGAGAAAGTCACAAAGGGCTAGCATTTGTCCCAGTGTCATCATGATGTGACCCAGGGGATGGTTACTACTGTGTGTTTTTGGGTCACACACACTAGCACAGCTCATGGGTGGGGGCCCAAATGTAAGCACGAAGATGTCTTACAGGAAGAAAGCAGTGGGTAGAGACATAGTGAGCTGGCAAGTAGCTTCTACTAATCCTTGCCTGGAGCCTTCAAGCTGGAAATGAAATGGTGCATTGCTTTATGCACCTTCCATCGCTCTATGCACTTGCTGTCATTACTATTCTCATGTAGAAAAAATACATGTGCTGCCTTCCTGTTCCACCCCAGCCAACTCTGGCAGGGTGGACTTTGTGAATGGCAGAATCCCAGTAATTAGCTCCCTGACAACTCCTGGTATTGCTCATTCCCAAGGCTTACTGTCTGGCCCACCACTGTTGGCAGAGGATATTATACTTAGTTTGGACTTTCACTGTCTTTTCCCGTTAGTTCACATCAGGCCTTACCCATGTATACTTTTATGATAGCCTCGACAGTGAAAATATAACAGGGTAACCTGGGCTGCAGAGGGGTCAGCTTCTAACTACGCCCAACCAGGCCCCTTTATGCATCCTGGCTTACATTCCAATATAGTTTTAAGGCATTCATTGTGGAAGGAATATTATATCTGACCCATGGAATCTCTGAGTGGAGCCACCAGCATGAAGCTGCTGAATGAAAGTGGAGTTCTTTGAGCCAAAGTCAGTTGGCTCATGCAGGCAAACTATTATCAGTTATGTAAAGCTCTTTGTTAAGTTTCCCAGAAGATAAAGAGATAAGTAAGCACAACCTCTGCCTTCAGGAAACTTACCTTCCAGTGCTAGAGTGCAACCAGATCACAAATTACTCTGCTATAAGAGGGACTATGAAGATTATATCAGACAACACAGCTCACAGGAATACAGAGGGTATTCAACAGAATGTGGGTCTGATGATCTCCAGGGGATTTTTAAACAATCAAAAAAGGTTTCTTAAAGGAGGTGGGGTTTGACCCGTGTTAAAGAACAGATAAAATTTTTACAAATGGTAGTGGCACTCTGGGAGGCCAGGGTGGATAGATTGCTTGAGCTTGGGAGTTCAAGACCAGCCTAAGCCAGAGCAAGACCCTGTATCTACAAAAAATAGAAAACTTAGCTCTGAAAAACTACCTGGACATTATAGTGGCACCTGTAGTCCCAGCTACTCTGGAGGCTGCGGCAAGAGGATCGCTTAAGCACAAGAGTTTGAGATTGCTATGAGTTATGATGCCACAGCACTCTACTGAGGGTGACCAAATGACACTGTGTCTCAAAAACAAAACAAAACAAAACAAAAAACAAAGATAAAACAAATGGTAGTGAGATAGGAAATGGGATCTAAAGAAGCATGGAGGACTTCCAGGGTCTGGAATCACCTCCTCTCATTACCTTCTACATCAAGTACTCTGCTCTTTACCAACTTGAGGACACTACATATAATCTTCTTTAAACCATATAGGTCTGTCTTTGATTACATATGGGGCAGGACAGCTGTGTACCTTCCTTCACTTCACTCTAAATTGTCATAGGCTTTTTGTTCCATCTGTCTTTGTGTCTATTTCTTATGGTCTTGTTGGCAGTTCCCTTACAGACAGGTGGCACATTTTGAAATGAGTCCACTGGCTATGCCGTGAATTGGCACCAAGCTTGGAAATCAAAACCTTGTGCTTTCTAGAATTGTGCACAACTTAGCCATGAGCAAGCAAAGGGCTCTGCCACTAATAAAAATGCTTCAGAGGCGTGTGAACTTTGTGTCATCTCTACAGGCTGTTCAAAGGCCTCTTTGATGGTAGTTTTCTGAGCTTAAGCTTAGTTGAGTCAATAATGTTGCTAGTCAAGCAATCTAGTTAAACGAAGCTTTTTTATTTTGAGGACAAAAAAAAAAAAAAAAAAAAGTAGACATGTCCTAGGAGAAAAAATTCTAACCGCTGAAATGTTAGTGACCTCAGGTAGAAAGACTGTGTGCTCCCTGAGATGGAGGAAGTGTGGAAAGACAATGGATGGAGCTAGGAAGAGCTGGCCAGTGACACTGTATAGAAAGACTGAATCCTCTACAGTTCCTAACATACGGGCTGTGCAGAAGTTAGTCAACGAATATTGAGAATTTATTTAAGGTTTAATGTCAACAGATAGGAAATTCTGGAGACCTGGGTCTTATGAGATTACTCTTGCAGAATGACCCTGGATATCTATAGGACAGAAAATCCTTTGAGCAATGATTAGTCTCACATGTGTTCAGATATGAAGGAATAAGGTATCATATGTATGTATGTATCTTAATGCATTAATTTTCATTCAACAAACATTTATGGAGCCCTTCCTGTGTGCCATGAAATTTGCATGTTCATTTTTCAACTAAATTTTTATTGAGTATTTTTTACATGCTGGGCATTGAGGCAGGCCAAGGATTTGCAGAGGATAAAGAGAGAAGAAATAGATATGCATATAGAAAAATTAGGTGAAATGTCAGCACCAGCTGAGAGAGCAGTCAAGGTAGGGTATCTAACCCAGGTGCAAGGGCTTACTCCTGGGCCAAGTCATGAAAAGAGTGGGAGAGATCAAGGGGGAAAAAAACGCCAGACTGACTGACCACCATGCTCACAGGAGTAACAGGAGGCACCAGATTCTGGATCACCCTGGCAGCTGACTGCCTTGCTGACTGCTGCAGGCTATGAGCCTTATCTATCCAGTGAGCTTTAGTCTATCAAAGCTTCCAAAGATCACGCCATGCTCTCCTCTGGTTCTAATTCTTCCCACTCTTCACTTCCCATACACCAAACCAGGAAACAGAAATTTATGACCCCAGTGCCAAATCCAGCCCACTTTCTACTTTTGTAAATAAAGTTCCCTTGGCATACAGTCATGCCCTGTAGTTTCCTTACTGTCATTGGCTATTTTCACACTAAAAAGACAGAGTCAGGTAGTTACAACAGAAATTATGTGTATATAGGCCACAAAGCTTAAAATATTCCAAATCTGTCCTTTATATAAAAAGTTTGCCAGTCCTTGAACTAGACAGTGGCAGCCATCCTCTCAGCTGTTACTACCCCTGGTCATTTGAACTCAGGAAGACGTGAGCCCTTACGGGAAACTTGTAACACCCCAGGAGTGAGTGGGAATAAGGGAAGGCAGGGACTGGAATTGGAGAGGAAAGACTATAGAAGAAGGGCCTGGTAAGACAGATCTTCCAGTAGGAGAAAGACATTCTCTCTGTCCAGTGATTTAGGACTGGAATAAGAGGAAGTTAGGAAGATACTGCTGCTTGTCAGAAGATTGGAATGCTTTTGCACAATAAGTTTCTATCACTCCACCTTTAAAAAAAAAATTGTGCAGCAGAGAATTTTTTTTATAATGCATAATCATGCAAGAGGAAGACTATACCTCAGGTTTTGCAGCTGGGAGTGTGCACACAATTCACATCGGAGCTGACGGCCCTCTGCGGGGCTGGAATGTCCTAAAGTGGAGGCCATAATCAACAGCCCACACAGCCTCTGGAGCCCTGTCCCTGGCAGCCTGATGATGAATGCGTAAACCGGAAAGACGTTTCATTGACTGCCTTGCGGTCCTGTGAGCACGGTACAGCCAATAAATATTTATTGAATGTGTTTTCCTAGGGCGCCCAGCACTTGCTCAATGATATCTTATAACTAAATAAGCAAGAACTGTTCAGGGTGCTTCCAAATAAACATATAAATGTATGCTAATGGGATTCAAGCTAGGAATTGGGAGTAAGAAAATTTTCATCCATCTGTATATAAGTTGTCTAAATAGTGCTGGCTTTGGGGTAAATAAGAAAAAAGTATGTTAAACAAGCCCAGAAGTGGAGGATTATATAACAGACAGAAGAAAAGAAGGGAAGGTGGGAGGAAAGAAAAAGGGGAAGGAAGAAAGGGAGAGGCAGGGAAGGAGGGGGAGAAGAAGATAAATACCGTTGTTTTTAACATATGAAAATATAAACATTTTTAAAGCCCATCTTTTTTATTCTCTCTGCTTGTATGTGAGTAATAATTTCATCTGTGACTAAAATGGCTCCTATACTCAAGAAGCGGCAGAGAGCTAACAGAAATGGGTTCCCAAATTGCAATTTTTCAATAAAGGTAAAATATGGTTTTCTGGCACCCATTTGTAGCTACTGTGCCAGGATGTTGATGCAATCCTCCTTAAGCCCAGTCGCACCAGATTCTGAATGGTGTGTTGCCAATAGGAGTAAGGATTCACTTATTGAAGACTGAGTATTTATCTGGAGTTAGAAACAAATTAAAATCTTGCATCTAAGATAATATTAAAAGAGGGCAATGCAATTACCATGTTCTCCCCTGTGCATCCTCCTCAAGCTCCTGCAAAGCCCGAGAATGCACAGTGGCCTGTGAGGATTGGCGGCACCTCAGCAGCACCGGGGGTTGCTGGCAGTGAAGTAAGGCACCTTTGTGGCTGCATGTCCAGCTTTGTCAGGGAAAACAACTGCCTTTAGGGAAGAATCCTATATGCATTCCTTCAATTTTACTGCAAATACTCAGAGACTCTGGCCATGACCATTCAGGTCCAGCCTTTCACTAAATTGGAAAGAAGGTAAAGATAACAGTTGCACAGATCTACCTGCAGGAACTCTGATCATGGGTTTCCCCCACCCACCTCTACTCCTCTTGGTTTTGGAGAGAAAACCAAGTCCCCATCACTGCTAGGCAGTCAGAAAGACAAAGGTCCTAGAGAGACATCAAGACTTCTCAGGATTTTCTGCAGGAGACCACTCCAGAGATGGAAGGCCATCCAGCCTACTGCCTTCGCAGTAGCTGTGGTCTTTGGGGTAATGTAAGGAAGACACACAAGGCTTTGTTTGCAACATTTTTATTTGTATGGGGGGGTTTTGCTCAATTTTCTGTAGAAGGATGATTTGCCACATTTGAGAGTTTTGACACAGCATCTGCATGACGGACTTTATAGCTACCAACTCAACAAAGGAAACTTGCCCAAAGATTTATAGATTACTATTCACCCCCAGCATACTATGTAGTATTTTTTCCAAGCCTCTTCTTTTTTTTTTTTTTTTTTTTTTGAGACAGAGTCTCACTTCTTTGTCACCTTTGGTAGAGTGCTGTGGCATCATAGCTCACAGCAATCTCAAATTCTTGGGCTTAAGCGATTCTCTCGCCTCAGCCTCTCGAGTAGCTGGGACTACAAGTGTCCACCACAACGCCCAGCTATTTTCAGAGATGAGGTCTTGCTCTGGCTCAGGCTGGTTTCAAACCTGTAAGCTCAAGCAATCCACCCACCTTGGCCTCCCAAGTGCTAGGATTATAGGCATGAGCCATCGCACCCGGCCCAAGCCTCTTCCTAATGCCATTCTCTCCTGACTTTATGGCCACCAACCCTCTTACAAAAGGAGGCAGAAGGAAAAGCTTCTGGGGGTTTCCTTCCTGAGAGCTACCGAGTGTAGCTGATTGGAAGTGTCCTCCTAATAGGCAGACTCTATACACTGAACACCTTCACGGCCTTGCTCTCACAGACCAGAGGAGGAAAGCCCAGGGCCCCAGCACGAAAATGCAGAGAAAGGTGTCCTAAAGTTTAGGGTGTCTTTGTGAAACAGAGCCCAATATAATGCAGGTAAGTCAGAAGGCGCCAAAGCCTTCCTGCCCTTGGAGCTAGAGGTTCAGCCGACTCTCCCCAAACCCAGCCCAGTGTACATTCCAAGACTTCACTGCCTGCGCAGCATTGCTAAGGCTCTCGGTATTGATCTGATTACCACCTGAGCTCGCTGACCCGGCTGCTGCCGTGCTTTGTGGCTGATTGCTGATGCATCTCTTCTCCCTGGAGAAATCAGGAGCTCTTAGCCCAGAAGGAAATGTCGTGCCTTATGTGTGGCAGGTGGCCGGTGGGAATTGCTGAACTGATACTGAATAAAATTGCTTTACTTGTAACCCCAGCCCCAGTGCTGGCCCAGAGATCCTGGGAGTCCAAAGAATGTAGTAAAAGAATTATGTGAAATTATGCAGAGCCAGCTGACAGCTGCGCTGCTATTTGTCAGCACGTTTCTGAAGTCTCCGTTGACCATTCTGTAGCACAGAAGCCAGAAATACCTGCATGTCAGAGAAGCAAATGTGTGATTCTGAGGTTTTGTTGGGTGATACATAACCCCCAAAGGCTATCTAAGACATCGTTCTACTCTGAAGAAATAAATGCATATTTTAAGGGATAGATCTATAAACTTCACAAGAAAAATATGTGTAGGGAAATGCCTTTTATTAATAAATAGAAGAGGCAGAATTGATGTGCTTGTAACCATATGAAATACTGATTGGAATATTTATTATCCTTCAAATCTCTATGATATCTTAGAGACTGTGTGCAAATTGAAACATGTGGGCACACTCATTCAGATGACACTATTTAGTCACAGATCCCAGGCATCAGGGGGATGGAGGAATAGTACCAGGCTTGAATATGTCAGTTGGTATTCCTTTGCCTTCCGGCAACAAAGTGCCATTTACCCTGGCCTTTGGAGTGTTGGGATGTGTCTGCCTCAGCAGGCAAAGACATTCTCCTCACAAAGCACATATAGTTAGCCGCACACTGACTCCTAGATGCTCAAAGCGTTGATGAAGATTTCTCCAGGAGTTGTGTCCTGCTGACTTCAGGCCACTGCTTTTTCTCACACATTCACTTCCCCTCAAATTGTATGGACTAATGTAGACTTGCTGACCTTTTATTGCCATGCAAGGACTTGAAAAACTATTGTTTCTATTACCATTATTCCCTAAATCACAAAAAGATTACAGGTAATCATTATATGGAATACATTTACAACATTGTCCTTATTTTTCTCATTTCATCGTGAGTTCTTGAGCTGTGTTTGGCCATCATGTCCCCAGCACGTGCAGTTCAATGAATGTTGCTAAAGGGGTTCTGCTACTGTAAAAGATCTAGCTAACTTTTCCTGTGGAGTTTAGTATTATACATCCTAAGTCATAAAGCATAAGGACATAATGTAGAAGAATAATTGGAAAATAGTTATAATCAAAAGATCACCAGGAATCTTTCATTGATAGGAACGACATAATCACTGATGCAGATTTTGGCAACCAAAGCAGAATTTTGTCCTTTCATCTCTGCTCCAGGTACATGGCCATCATCCATCCCCTCCAGCCCCGGCTGTCGGCCATGGCCACCAAAGTGGTCATCTGTGTCATCTGGGTCCTGGCTCTCCTGCTGGCCTTCCCCCAGGGCTACTACTCAACCACAGAAACCATGCCCAGCAGAGTCGTGTGCATGATCGAGTGGCCAGAGCATCCCAACAAGATTTACGAGAAAGTGTGAGTAGAGATGACTCCCTGCTCTGATCTGAAGCTGCTTTCCTGCCCCTTCCTCTTCCTTCTTTCTTTTCATATTCTTTTGTTGGCTAGGATTTAATTTGTATCTTTAAGCATTTCTCATATCCCCCCTGATGTCAAGTTGATAAATCCATAGTTATCAGGGGGCTATAATATCCAAGATAATGTTCTTAGCATTAAAAGAGAATTTCTTTAAATGTTAAGATCAAGATCCTATTACAGCAGAGCCCTTGGGTGCCCCAATATATACATCCTTTATGCCCTTTACCAAGACATTTCCCTGCTGGTATTTGCCTTTCTTTGCCTGGGAACTTATTCCCACGCTACAGAATGCTGTTCTGACCTCCCGCACAGCATACCAGAAGGTGGGGGGGATTACCTCCCACTCCCAGCAGCTCTCAACAATGACTGATAGGAGTTGACATATGAACACCCACCCCCTCAACCCTCAGGAGGGATGTCTCCAGGGTTTGTGTCTTACACTGTGTCCAAGGTTTCCTCATGAGCTATGCTCGGCCACCCCAGTGGTAGCTGGCTTGTTAATACATCCTTTATTGGCCACGGTTCCTTTCCTGCACCCCTGCCTCCCTCCCTACTGACATTTCTTTCTTCTCCCAATTAAAGTACTTGAACTTTTAGATCTTGACATCTTCAAGTAAGTAAGTACCCAAATAAGGTACTTTCACTTGAAGATCTAGAGATAAAGATCTCAGGATCTGCCTCTGGGGAAGATGAAACACCTACTTCCAAGATTTTATAGTTGGAGAAATAAGACATAGGCTTCTGAAACTTGGGAATGCAAGGCCAATGTATTGAGTGCTCAAGAGCAGCAAAGCTCTTGCAAGACAGGCTTATTATCTTCCCGAACCTGGCTGATCACATTTAGGGTTTTTCAAAGTACCCTGGCAATTTTCCCCTTATTCTGGAGGCAACACTGGAATGCCTTTTTCATTTTGTTTTGCTCAAGTGAGCAATGATGGGACATTTGTGTTACCATTAGGTTTCTGGACTCAGAGCCAGGGTAACAGGCATCCTTTTGAAAGCCCGCTATGGCTCTCCAACCTTGTTTTTTGTTTTTTTTTTATGTGCCTCATAAAAGAACACTGATGTTAGAATCAGAAGATCTGGATTTTAATCACAAGATTGCCAGTTACTAGCCATGTGACCCTGGGCAAGGCTCACAGCTTCTCCTCATTGTTAAAATGAAAGATAATAAAGCACTGTTTCCTATAAACAATCTTTGTGACATCAAGAGAGATAACATATTCTCACCTTGCAAGCTATTAATTGCCATAGGAGAGCTATGAACAAAATTCTTCAGAGAGCAGCATAATTATAAGGCCTTTCAACTTACTAGATGTTAAAATGAAACACTATGCCTGTCACTCCGCCAAGATTTGAGGGTTTTGAACGCCTGTTGCACACAGTTATGTGGCTGCATCTGTTCCATAGAGCATGGAAATGCAGCTTTGCCGGAAAGCAATACATAAAGCTCAGACACTGCCTTCCAGACACAGACAGTGAGATTTAATCGATCAAGCACTAGGGGGATTAATGCTCAGCCTAGAAGGAGACATTGAAAATTATTCTTTCAAATGAAATGACAAGGCTAAGCAAGGTCTTAACGGGAGAAAGAACACAGCTTTACAAGCTGTACAGGATTCGTGAACATGTTCAAGCCAGAAGGTCTCCTCAAAGGGGGGAGGGGGAGATCTACCTCCGAAGCTCGTTATATCAACTGTTTCAGAAACCTCCACAACCACGTGGGCTGAAGCTCAGTCCTTAGTTCTCTTGATCTTTTCGAAGTCTGATCAGCTTTTCTACAGCTATTATTTCAAAATGCAGTTTGTTTTTTTAATCTTAAGCTAAAGTTTAACGTGAAAATAAAGATTTATTTTCCCACAGATATCTGGGGTCTTCTCCAAGAAACTGTAATGTGTAGAGTCTTACTTTTTAACACTTTGGTGTTTTATACTTATAAATGACTAGAAAATGCCTTTGATGCTCAACGCAGCCTGGTGGAGTGTCTTGTTTCCCTGCTCTGAGCGTGTGGGGTAGCTGCGCTGGATGCCTGCTGAGGTGTGCCATCATTGTTCCTTGCATTTTAACCTAAAAGAAATGAATTTGGCCTAAGAGTGTCTGATTTTCTTCAAAATGTATAACCTATTTGTTGACACCATGGCAAATGGAAAGAGCCTCTATTTACCATTCACATATTGACTGTGATGTAAACATAAGTCAACTACATAGCAAAGCTTTACTCAAAATTATTTTCTTTTTGTCAGAGTCTTCCATGATGCATTATGATATATTTTTAGGGAACTTAAATTTTACCATGTCTAAATTAAGTACTTAATTATATTCTCTTCTTTTAGAACTAATGATTGCCATTTCCACAGTACACAATAATCCCAAATTTGAAACCAGATGGAAACTTTGTCTTCAGGCAGTATAATAATTAGGATAAGAGCATGTGCTCTGGAGTTAGATGAGGGACCAACTCCCAGCCCATCATTCTCTACTTGAGTCATAATGGTCAAGTAATTTAAGACTCTAAGTCTAATAAACAGTCCCTGGTTTAGGATGGTTTAGTTTAGGAATTTTCAACTTTAGAATTATGTGAAAGCAATCCTCATTCAGTAAAAATGGTACTTTGAATACCCACACAACCACTCTGTTTTTCACTTTCAGTACAGTATTCAATAAATTACATGAGCTATTCAATACTTTATTATAAAATAGGCTTTATGTTAGACGAGTTTGACCAACTGTAGGCTGATTGATGTAAGCGTTCTGTGTACATTCAAAGTAGGCAAGGCTAAGCTGAAATGTTCAGTATTAAATGTATTAAATGCATTTTCTGCAGTTTTTTTTTTTTGTTTGTTTTTTTGGTTGGGGCCAGGTTTGAATCCACCACCTCTAGGATATGGGGCCAGTGCCCTACTCATTTGAGCCACAGCACCACCCTAAATGCATTTTCAATTTACAAAATTTTCAATTTGTAATGCACTTATTGGCACATAGACACACTGTAAGTTCAGAATCATCTGTATAGTCTACATAGAGGTGTTGAGAGAAATGAGTGAAATAACCCCTATGTATGTCAACTACTGATGTTAGCATCAATCATTGATACAGGTCCACTGGCACATGACTGGCAGCAGTGTGATGGACAGATGCTTAGGACCCATTTGTCTGATGGATAATTAATGCCAGCTAATTACATAAAACCTTTAGTGAAAAATCTAAGATCACTGCATGTGCCTTCTGGTTGGATGGTTTGCCTCCAACTCTGATCATCCAAACACTATTAATAAGGGATTAAATTAAGCACTATTGAAGATAGGGAATCCAATAAAAGAATGGGCAAAACTTTTGAACATGGGCCTCACAAAAGAAAAATCCAAAAGGCCAATAAATATACATGTATAAGTAGGCAGGTAGCTCTATTTGTCATTACTGAAATTCAAATTAAAACTACAGTGAAATCTTACTACACAGCTGTCAGACAAGCAAACGTTAAGCAAGTCTGACAAAACTAACTTATTTTGAACATTTGGTGAAGAAAAAGAGAAATAAGAACTTTAGCAATTGTTAGAAGAATCATAAATTGATAATCATGTCAGAAAATAACTTTCATAGAACCCAGAAAAGAAGCAGCTATGCATACCCTGTAACTCAGAAATTTCCTGGAGGTAATCACCCTAAAAAATACTCAGGCACATAAGGACCCAAAGACATAAAACATAATTTCCATATCAGCATTGCTTTAAATGCCCCAAAATGGAGGTATTTAAAATGTCTGTCATCAATAGAATGGATTAAAAAGTGTGGTACAAGTATGTGAGGGAATAGTATATCACTAATAAAATACATACAGTATAGCTCCATGTAACATGGATGGCTCTTATAAACAAAGTTCTAGAACAAGCAAAATAAAATTACATTTTCAGGAATACATAAATAGATGGTAAAAGAATAAATGCAAGCAAAGAAACAGTCACCATGAAAGTGAGGTCGTCTGGTTATCTCTCACAGGAGGGCAGAGATGTCATCAAGAGGGAGGACTTAGGAGTGCCTCTGAGGGGATGGTTTTGGTATACAAGCATTTCTATTTCTTGAGTTCAGTGGTTGTAACATGAATGCTTAAGAATTACTCATAACACCAGATAATTTGATTTATGTACTTTTTCTGGAATGTGCTTCATTTCTTTTTAACTTTAAATACTATGCAAAGGTTTTTATTTTTGCAAGCTCACAAAACTGCTTTCATTGGGATAACATCAAAAATTCTTCCAGAAGAAGAATTTTTCCAGGGTGTGCGGCTTTTCCCCGGATCAGGTTATTCGTAACTGTCTACTCCTAAATAAGCTAAGTGTCAGTTGTCCCCACCCCATCTTGACCACATGCATTTTGCTTTCCTAACTCCTATGCTGCAGGCTACCTGAAATTTTCCCAACTGGTGTAAGGAAGGATGAGCCAAATGCTTGCCCCTAAAGGGATACAGCAAATGTTAAACCAGAGAACAAGGCCTACACAGCCAGGGCCCTCACCCCTGGCTGCTGCCATATTCATAGGCATGAGCCTCTGGACTACAGAAAGCTACAGATGCACTTGGCTCATCTTCCTGGAAAGTCATTTTCGGCTTTATTTTGCATCTAAAAATATGAGCATATTGTAGAGTATAATGAAAACTGCTATGATTTCTTTCATCACTTGTATACCCATCATTTACTAACATTTTGTTGACAATCCTTCCAGTCTTTGATACCATTTCCAAGTAAATACTATTTTTAATTTCCTTTAAAGTGTCATATATACATATATATGAAGTGTCTATGCAAATATAGATTTTTTTTTCTTTTTGTAATAGAAAGCATACCTCATTACACACACCAGTCTGCATTCTGATTTTTTAAACTTAATAGTGTGTCTTAGAAATATTTTCCATTATATAGAGCTTCTCTATTCTTTTTTCAGTATTCCAGTTTTTTAATGTACAATATTTCTATTTTTTAACCTGTCACTCACTTACTGGTGGACTTTAGATTGTCTTCAACCTTTTGCTATTCCAGAGTGCTGCCATGATTGACCCATACACATATCATACGAGGATATCTTTAGCATCAAAAGTGAAATATCCCATTTTCATTTTTATATTTGCCTTGCATAGGGGATTGTACTAATTTACATTCTCCCCCACATTGTGTGAGAGCCTCTGCTTCTCCAAAGCCTTGTCAACCAAGGACAATGTCAAGGTTTTAGATTTTTACTCATCTGATGGAGAAAAAAATGATTATCCATGGTTAAATTTTTCATTTCTCTTATTAGGTTAGGGGTAGGGTTGAATATCTTTTCATAATTTAATACCCATTTGAGCATACATTTTATAACCTGCTTATTTCATTTAACACATCATAAATAATTTCCTATCATTAAAATTTTTTCTATAATATGAAGTGAATACACACACACAAATATACGTAAACCAATCCCTCCTTTGAAGATCAATTACTCCATTGGTTTCTCTGAACTAGCTAATAACATAAAACACCAAACTTCAAAGTGGGCTTCTTCTTTTTTTTTAATTTTATTTATTTATTTATTTTATTGTTGGGGATTCATTGAGGGTACACAGAACCAGATTACATTGATTGCATTTGTTAGATAAGGACCCTCTTATAATTGTGTCCTACTCCCAAATGGTGTACCACATCCCTTGTTCCCCTACCCCCCTCCCTCCTTCCCTTACTCAGCTGTCCCCACACGCCTCTTCTGCCATACTAGGACATTAATTTTCCTCATATCACAATTAAGTAGGTAGGATTCTTGCTTCCACATTCTTGTGATGCTTTACTAAGATTAATGTGTTCCACATCCATTCAGGTTAATACCTAAGATGTAAAGTCTCCATATTTTTTAGTGCCTGAATAGTATTCCACGATATACATATACCACAGCTTGTTAATCCATTCCTGGGTTGGTGAGCATTTAGGCTGTTTCCACATTTTGGCAATTGTAAACTGAGCTGCAATAAACAGTCTAATACAAGTGTCCCTGTGGTAAAAGGGTTTTTTTTTTTCCCTTCTGGGTGGAGCCCAGTAATGGGATTACAGGATCAAATGGGAGGTCTAACTTGAGTTCAAATAGACAGCCTACACATTGGGAAAAGATATTTGCATATTTTGAATTGGACAAAAGCTTGATAACTAGGATCTACAGAGAACTCATTAATAAACATTAAAAGAGCCAACAATCCCTTATATCACTAGGCAAGAGAGGTAAATAGAACCTTCTCTAAAGAAGACAGACGAATGTCTAACAAACATATGAAAAACTACTCTAGCGTTCCTAGAGAAATGCAAATCAAAACCACCCTGAAACATCATCTAACCCACATCACAAAGTCTCAAAACTGCAGATGCTGGCGTGGATGTGGCGAGGAGGGAACACTTCTACACTACTGGAGGGACTGCAATCTAATACAACTTTTTTGGAAGTTGTGGATGGTTTATGGAGAACCATCAAAGAACTCAAGCTAGACCTTTTTTTTTTTTTTTTAAATAGGGACATATTTCTTTTTGAGTTGGTTTTGGGATATATTTTGAAAGAATTTGTGCATTTTGTCTTTATTTTCAAATTTATATTGGCATAAGCTTTTAACATAATCATTTGTACCCATATATTAATTTGAAATTTAAAAAAAGAGTACATAAACAAAGTGGGCTTATTTTAGCTACATTCCTAGATTCCCAGAAAGACTGGTTCCATTTTATCTTCCATTCCTTGCTTATGTTTACAACCAAAACATGCTAATGTTAAAACATTCATGATTAATACAGTGTTATCAGAATTTGTAAAGAAGTTCTGCAATAACTAGCAACCTATAGGCTTAGTATGGCTGCTCTAAGGAAATAATCTGTGATGGTCCCCAGGAAGTCCTATAAAGATACAGTTGGTTGACAGGTGATGAAGAAAGATTCCTTGTTTAACCAAAATGACTCTTCCTAATGGAAAAGAAAGCACAGAGAAAGGAAGATGAAAGTATAAAGAAGAACAAGTTGGCTTTGCAAAATGCATTGCCCTCTCCCCCATTCTATTAAAAGTAGGAGGAATGTTTCAGAGTTAATAAAAGCTAAGCCCACTCTTGTAAATGCTGTACAACTTGTAAGGTGGCAGTGATCCTGGAAGGTGCTAGGCCACACCTCTAAGAACAAGGGAGACAAGCCAATATTTCTTCATCACAGGACACACCACTAAGGCAAAGAAAAAGTCCACAATAGGATGAAAAATGAGAAACATATCCAAAAGAATGAGACTTAGTGGAATTTCAGCTTCCCTGGATCATTTGTTAATAGTGGTCATATGTCATTTTCTGTTAATTAAACATCTATGTACATAACATTGTGGTAGGGTTTTAGCAAGAAGTGAGAGATGCCTATTCCGAATTATAAATATTACCAATACTACTGGGAGAAGAGACTCTGTTAGGAAACAATGTCGTTCATGACTCTAACTACCTAGATATTTTGTGGGAATATACCTGAATGTGGATATTCACATATATATAGTAATCCTAATATAATTCTCTGTAAGTACCAATTGTAAAAATATGCCATTATTTTTATTTACAGTATTTTATCTTTTGTATATGATCTGTTATCAGAAATCAGCTGAAAATACACATTTATATAGCCTTTACTGTCATTACCAATAATAAAATGAAAATCTGCTCATTGACAGAGAATTAAGAGAGAAAAGAGGAATATTGAAAATTATACTTCCAGGCTCAGCGCTTATAGCTCAAGCGTCTAGGGTGCCAGCCACATACACTGGAGCTGGCATGTTCGAATCCAGCCCAGGCCTGCCAAACAACAATGACGACTACAACCAAAAAACAGCCAGGTGGGTGCCTGTAGTCCCAGTCACTTGGGAGGCTGAGGCAAGAGAATTGCTTAAGCCCAAGAGTTTGAGGTTGCTGTGAGCTATGATGCCACAGCACTCTACCCAGGGTGACAGCTTGAGACTTTGTCTCAAAAAAAATTATACTTTTAGCATTACCTTCCAAATTTTCCACTTTCTTGATTACTACACAAATTAAAAAAAAAAAAAAAAAAAATGTAGATCCTCTGCCAAGCTGCTTCAGGCCTTGACCAAAGGAGCGTCAGTTTATTTGTGCTTCCAGGACTGATTGTTTATGTTAGTTGTGATTAATCTCCTCCCTTGATACCCACTACATATATAAATATAGCCCAGGGCCCCTAGTATTATCATCAGGGTTGATGAAAAGCAGTTAAACCAAGAATGAAATGTGCACTGACACTGCGGGGGGAAGATGGTGGCATAAAAACAAGCCCTTAACTAGGAAAGACGCCATATAAATGCCAGAAATTTCACTACTTTTCTAGCATATACTGCCAGAGAGAGCCAAACAGGAGGCTGCCAGCAGGGGCTGTTAGGGATGATATACACCAGTAGCCCCTAATGAGGAGGTGCAAACGTGAGCCTTGAAGCCTTTGTGAAAGATGGGACCACCCAATTTGGAATTCCTTTCAACTACTACTGTCAACTTCTAGTGGAAGCAGCCCTCAGACTGGGAAAGAAAAAGCACAAACAGACCACAGAGCGTAAACAACAATAAAATGAAATGGATGATTTCCTACAAAATCATAAATAATCAGACTAATACAGCTTGTGGGGAAGAGGAAGTGAAGCTGGTGTTCAAAAATTCCACTTATAAAAGGTACCTGGATCAAAATTTGTGCAGAGAAATTCTTCCAAATGCCCTCTATGCTTTTCAAGAATACAAAACAATATGGAAATCTTGAACATTTATTATACAGATTTGGCAAAACCTAAATGGGAAAAGCTCACCAAAAAAAGCCCCAAAACAAGCCTTCAGACTAATTCCAAATATAGACGCAAATATCCCAGAAAAATCATCCACCAAAAATTTCAAAATTATACTAAAATACCACTCATTTCTTTTTTTTTTTTTTTGATCATGACTTTTTTCTAGCAAATAAGATTAGTAAATTATCAAGAAATCTGTTACATATTGTCAAATTAATTGGTCAAAGGGAAACATCATATATTTGTCTCAATAAATTCTAAAAGTAATTTGTTAAAATATAATATCTGTTAAAGAAAAATGTAGCTTATATCAGCAGTAATCCTTGACAAAACAAAATAAATAACAGATCTTCTTTCCAACAGAAATAAAATGAAAACACTTAGAATAATTAGGAAACAGCAAAGATTTGTATGAAAAAATGAAGACTATCAGACTATTTTAGACTTTACTGAATGGTTTAAGAGAATATTTGAGAATTACATTTCACATAATTCAAAACCTAGAAAGTATTTAAGGGCATATAGAAAACAGGCCCCCTTGTCTCTTTATATAACTCCTAAAGTTACCAATTCTTCTCACTGTTCCCAAGTGTATGTTTATGTTTATGATAAATGAATCATCCAAAAGAATAAATAGATGAGAATAGTTCAAGAAAATATTGAACACGAAGAATTGATTTTGATTTCAGCAAAATCGTAGAAAGGAATGATAAAAAATGATTTCTTCAGGCGGCACCTGTGGCTCTCTGGAGTAGGGCGCCGGCCCCATATGCCAGAGGTGGTGGGTTCAAACCCAGCCCCGGTCAAAAAACTGCAAAAAAAAAAAAGATTTGTTCATCCAGATATCAAAATACTCAGTACTGGGGGTGGAATTGGTCGATAAGAAACAAACTAGAAATCACACGTACACATGCACACACACACACATACAGAACTCAATCATTTTGTGTTTGGTATATGCTAAAGATAGCATGTTAAACCTTTAAGGATTCATTTCTTAAGTTTTTTTGAAACCTGGGAAACCTAAAATTCTGTAGAATTCTCTATGCAAACGAGTTTGTAGACAACTGTCTCATCACCCCCACCAACTTGGAGAATCACTATATATATTAATATATTGAAGCTTCTAAAAGATTATAAAGATTTTTATTTATTTTTATAGTTAATATATTCATGTAATTTTAAAACCAGGAAGTATAAAAGGGTGATTAAGAAAAGGTTTCTCAGCTGGGCACAGTGGCTCACGCCTGTAATCCTAGCAATCTGGGAGGCCAAGGGAGGTGGATTGCTTGAGCTTAGGAGTTCAAGACCAGCCTGAGTAAGAGCAAGACCCCGTCTCTACTAAAAGTAGAAAAACTAGCCAGGCGTTGTGTGGGGCACCTGTAGTCCCAGCTACTCAGGAGCCTGAGGCAAGAAGATCTCTTGAGTCTATGAGTTTGAAATTGCTGTAAGCTATGACACCAGCGCACTCTACCCAGAGTGACAAAGTAAGACTTTTTCTCAAAAAATAAATAAATAAAAATAAGAAAAGATTTTTCCCACTCATCCTTGTCCTTGCCACTCTTACCCCTTTGTGGATTACTGTAATTCTTAGTTTCTTGTAAGCCTTCAAAAGTTCCTTTATGCTCTCCAAGTAAGTATAAATATATACATTCTTATTGTCTGCTTTATTAACACAAAATATGATATATAGCACAGCCAGTCTTGCTTTATCTGTTAACAGTTTATCTTGGATATCCTTTCCTATAAGTATATTGTATTCTTACTTTTTTCTTTCCAGCTGTACAGTATTCTTTGTATAGAAAAAACAAAATTTACTTATCCAATATGATATTGATGTGTATTTGGATTGTTCCTGGTGTTTTGCCATTTCAAATGATACTGCAATGAATATTGTCCACTATGGACAATAAAAGGTTTACTGAAACCTTGTGTTTCCCAAACTTACACGTATTTGATCATAGAATCCTTCTTTTGATTAACCCTGTTAACATCCCATAGACTCTGGAAAAACTCTAAGATGGGTATGAAATGGGATTTCTTTCTCACAGCTTAAAACCAATATGAATTCCAAATATGTTGGGTTAGAGGAAAGGCTTTCAAAGCATTAACACTGAACAGCAAAAACCAAAATGAAACATTGCTGGTTTGAGTATAAAATGTAAACATAAAAATAGATATAGACACAGATATACACATAAATGTGTTTGTAAAATCCTGTTCATCAGAAAACTTCTGCAAGAAATGAATTGAGAAAAAAGGGACTTATCAATAAGAGTAAAGCAAGTCTCAAAAACCTAACAGCTCATAAAAGAATACAAAACATATTCCAATAATGGGGCAGTGCCTGTGACTCAGTGAGTAGGATATTGGCCCCATATACCGAGGGTGGTGGGTTCAAACCCAGCCCCAGCCAAACTGCAACAAAAATTAGGCAGGCGTTGTGGTGGGCACCTGTAGTCCCAGCTGCTCGGGAGGCTGAGGCAAGAAAATCGCCTAAACCCAGGAGCTGGAAGTTGCTGTGAGCTGTGATGCCACCGCAGTCTACAGAGAGCGACAAAGTGAGACTCTGTCTCTAAAAAAAAAGAAAAAAAAAATTCCAATAATGGATACAATTTTCCCTTTGGTCTCCATTAAACTTCATGAAAATGCTGAGTATTAAGAAGATTGTGGTGAAAGTGAGTACCGTTTCAGAAGAATAGTTTTACAACATCTATCAAAGCTTTTTAAGGTATACTTGAATAAGCAACTGCACTCTTCTCTTAGAAAGTCTTAAGAACAATAATACATATACATATAGTATAAAATTTGATGTCAGCATGGTTTATTAGGTTAGAAACAAATGCCAAATTATGGAGGACTGATTAAATGATTGATCATTCATACAAAGAAAAACTATGCAGTTATTAAAAATGACATTGTACAAGCATATTAATTGACATTTACTGATCAGTGAATATAATGGGCTTCAAAGTACAGTTTGTGTCATTTGTGCATTTTGTAAAGTGTACATATATATCTATAAATTATATGAGGAGAGTTTGGAAGGATATGCAGCAAGTTTAATGCTCAATGTTTTTGCCTTTCATGTGGGATTACAGGTCATCTAGAATTTTTATTTAGCTTCAGTGCAATTTAAGTTTCTCTATATTGAATATAAATTGTTACCCCCACTGCGTTTTTTAATTCAGTCATGTAAAACTTTTAAGACATCTACTTCTAGAATAAAAATATTACCAAGTAAGAAAAGATGAAATAAAGTGAATGTTTTAGCACCTGAAAAATAGATCATAATCATTTTCTTTCTAAATTCCTAAGATATAGTCCATCATCTTCTGGCATTTAGTTTTGTAAAGATATCTGACACCATTTGACTTTTTCCATTTTAGATAATTTGTGATTTCTGCCCACATGCATTTAAATTTTTTTCTTTACCCTTTATGTGTTTTTAAAAGTCACACCAGAATACATGTATATTTAAAGGGGCTTATTATATTTTTCTGTCATTTCTGATCTGAGAACTTTCACCTAAAATCACATTTCTAGGTCAGGGAAGTTTTCCTTTTAATAATTTTTTAAATTGCCTGATCTCTCTTCTGCTCTCCTTTTCAGAGTTAATGCTATGAAAAAATTGTTTCCATCAAGTCCATGTCCCCTACTATTTAACTAATCTCGATCATTTCTTTCATCTATTTTTATGGTTTCTGGGTGAATTCTCAAGCATTTCTTATGGAATTGTAAGATCAAGAGATTGTCTGCAGTTACTGCTTCTGTTGTATTTTTAATTCTGTAATCATGTTTTCATTTGAAAGTGGTATTTTCTGCCCTTTTCATCGGTTGCAACAGCCTCTCAAGCCTTGCTTTAAAAACAAGTCAGGGATTATCTTCAATTTCAACTTGTTTCTTGAAGATCTTCCACAAAGAGACATTTACTTTTTCCCCAGATTGATTCCTACATTAGCAAAATCAAACATCCAACCGTTTCCTCTTTTTGCTCATCCTTATAAAATGTAGTCCAGTGTCGAGAGTTAAAATGGATTCAGAGTTGTAGGGGGTCTCTCTCTACTCATATTAATGTCTTTCAGTCCCAGATAGAGCAGGGAGGAAGTTCAGCGGCAGCCTGGAGATATTCAGAGCCGCCGCCACCCCCTCCCCCACCCTTAAACCCTTTAGACATTAGAGTTCACGCCCCCAGCTGTTCCAACCAATGGGAAGCTGTTCATTGATCCCTGAGCTGTTGATTTCTTACCCTATGCACACTTCAAAGCTCATACTGGTAGGTTTGAGATTTGCCCCCACCAATTCCCTCAAGCCCTTCCTTTGCTCCCCTTAATCCTTCAGCGCTGGGACAGGTTCTTTACAATCCGGCTAGACCCTCCTTCAGTTGGGTCTCAGCTGTTCAGTAACCCGAGGAAATCTGCTCTAGCTGGTGGCTAACACTTATACTTCTTTCCAGAAGTGAAATGGATTTTTACATTTCTTTGATAATTTCTGGGACTATTTCAGAGGGAAAAGAAATTAACTACATGGTGCTTAAACTGGAATATTACATACAAATTTTGAAATGATTTCTTTCATATCCTCCAACTGGTAAAATAGCAAAGTAATTTATTTTTATGAGCTTATCTTTTATTTAGCCAATTTATTCATTAATTTTTTCTAGGAATACAATATCATTTACAAATAATCATTTTTCCCTCCATCTTTCTAGTGGCTATACCTCTTATTTCTGCTGCCTGTTGTAATAACCAAAACTTTCACAGTATTAATTAATAATGACTTTGTTAACTTTCTTAACAAGATTTTCTGGGGAAACCTCCAATACTTTAACATTAAGAAAGTTTTTGTTATTGGTTGTGCAATTATGTTCCGTGTTGGGAATTTTGATGAGGTTATTTCTCAAAATTTGTATATTTTATTATTTTAACAAGCACAATACTAATCTTAGTAAGATAAAGAGTTGTATCAAAATATGTCAGCAAGTATTGAGAAAAGTATTTTTTTTAATGTACTCCATGGATGCAAATTATTGTGATTTTAGCCCTGTATCTTTTGGATAAATCTCAGTTAGTTGAGTATGATAAATTACACTTTTAATATACTGAATAATTATGTTAAATATGATTTTTATATCAATATTTAAAAATAATATTTGTCTTTTTTTGTGCTGTATTTGGCAGGTTTGGGTATCAAGGTTAAGGATTCTTTTAAAAACTGTCCTGGTTTTCTAAAGTAGCATTGGAATTAATAAAGGAACTCACTCATAAAAGCAGCTGGCCCTACAGCCTTTATGGAAGGAACTCTATTATTTATTTATTTATTTTTTTTTTTTTTTTGAGACAGAGTCCCATTCTCATGCCCTTGGTAGAATGCCTGGGCATCATTACAGCTCACAGCAACCTCAAACTGTTGGGCTTGAGCAATCCTCTTGCCTCAGCCTCCCAAGTGGCTGGGACTACAGATTTGTGCCACTATTCCTGGCTAGTTTTTCTATTTTTTTTTTTTCTTTTTTTTTTTAGTAGAGATGGGGGTCTCACTCTTGCTGGGGCTTGTCTCGAACTCCTGAGCTCAAGCAATCCACCCGCCTCGGCCTCTGAGAGTGCTAGGATTATATAATTTTATTCCATCACTGCTACTTTTAGTATTTGTGTTCTTTAAATTTGTTAGTTTACATTTTTAAAGAAAAAACACCTATTTCATAGTGACTTTTTAATGTAATAATATACAATTATACATTATTTAATTTCTTTATGTCTACTTCCTCTATTTTTATGTCAAAATCCTTGCCAAAAGAGTTTTACCCATTCTACTGCCCTGGGTTCATCATTCTCTCTTGTATTTATGTTTCTCCCTCAAGCTTTTTGTACTTTTGTTTAAATTCATAGTTTCTGTGTTTCTGAATTTAATGTTTAATTCATTCACGTTCCTTTTTCAAATAGTGAAGACATTTACCAATAAAATCTACTTTGTCTCCATTCCATAAGCACCAGTACATAACGTTTTCCTATTCTTTACTTTTTAAATAGTCTACCATTGTATATATTTTTCCTTTAACTCAATGGGTATTTAGACAAAGTTTATTTTTTTAAATTCAAAACATTTGGAGGTCTCGTTTCTTCCTTTCATCTTTTCCCTTCTTCTTTCCTTCTTTCATTCCTACCTTTCTTCCTTTCTCATAAAAAATAGACTACGGCATATACCAAAACTTACCTCTTGAGACTTATTAAAATGCTTTTTATGGCCTGAAATACAGATACATAAAAAGATAGTACATTCTGTACATGCAGGATTCAAAGCTGGATAGTGAATCATCTTACTAATTGTTTTGCTCAAATTTTTGTTCTTACAGATTTTTGATAACGTATCCAATAGTAGAGTACAAATGATGCCTTAAAATCTTTAGTTGTATTTCTGGTAAATTCTCCTTATATGTGTGAAAGTTTCTGCCTTGCAAGCTATAGTGCTGGAACTTGGGAGTGCTCCTTGCCACCTACATTGCTTTATATAGCATTAATCGTGCTACTCCTATTCTTTTTGCTTAGCTTTTCCCACCATTTTTAATTTTAATTTTAGTTTAGTTTTACTTTTTTCATATCATTTAATTTTTCTCTATCATTTTGTTTTGAGAATTCCTTTTATATCCAGCATATTTTGATACTGGTTTATAACTTAACCTGAAAGTCTTTTTCCTTCGAATAGGCAACTTTGACACCTCTATATTCATTGTCATTTTATCCACTTATATTCTTATACTTGGTCTTCCTTTGCCAGTTGTTTTCTTGCTCTTTAGGTTCAAAATATTTAGAGTCTGTTGGTTTCATGCTTTTTGTTTCTTCTTTCTGTTTTTGCTTCATAGATGGTTTTGTTGACTGTTACCTTTGGTTACTTTAAAGATAAGTATTATTTACTTTACATTATAGTTATCTTAAAGTTTTTAAGAAACATTTCTTACTATTTTCAGCTATTGAAATTTATGTGTCAATTGGAATTATACTGACATTTATTGACATTATGTTAATAATAAAATTCCATTTATAGGAATAAGAAACTTGTCACTTTCTTTCTTCATCCTTGTCAGTTTTCTATTAATAATCTTGAGGTTTATAACCTGTGCTTTCTATAATATACATTAGCCATTCTCAAAATGTGATCAAAGGACTCCTGACATACTTTCAAGAGGCTCACGAGGTCAAAATTATTTATATAAAGATATGAAGACATTATTTGCCATTTTCAGTTTCTTTCTCCCACAAGTATATAGTGAGGTTTTCCAGAAATCTGATTTGTGATTTTACAACAATTGAATATGCAAGCAGATAGAAGAATCCAGCTATCTTCTAGCAACCCCACTATTAAAGTCATTTTCTTTTTCTTTTTTTTTTTTAATTAAATCGTAGCTGTGTACATTACCTTAAAAGACAAATATAGACTCAGGGTGAAAGGATGGTCATACATATTCCAGGCAAATGTAATCAGAAAAAAGCAGGTGTTGCAATTTTATTTGCAGATACAATAGGGTATTAAAGTCATTTTCAAAAGATGCAAAACAATGCTGTCTTTAATATTTTTTGGAAATAAATATAGTTATGCTTCAAGAATATATTATTTATGTTAACTTTCAATGGGTTTAATATTGCTGTATTTTATTATTGCTGTTTTAATAAGGTTATATTTTAGAACAGTTTTAGATTTACAGAAAAGTTGCAACAATAATATAAAAAGTCCCCAACTGCCATACCCAGTTTCTATGATTATTACTGTTGTATTACTATGATGCATTTATCACAATTAATGGGTCTAGTATTGAAGCGTTATTATTAGCAAAAACTCATGCTTCATTCAGATTTCCTCATTTTTTCTGTAATTGTCTTGTCCTGTCCATCTGGAACACATTATATTAAATCATAAATATATGGTTGTGACAGTTTCTCAGGATTTCCTTGTTTTTTGATGACCTTGACAGTTTTAAGGCATACAGATCAGGTATTTTGTAGAAGACCCCTCTGCTGGGATTTGTTTGACATTTCTTCTCATGATTATTCTGGGGTAATGTTTGAGGGGAGAGAAAACCATAGAGGTAGAGTGCCACTTCCATCACATCATGTCTAGGGTGTATGCTATCAATATGACTTTTTACTATCCATATAAACCTTTTTCACTTATATTAAGGTATCATTGGCTAATAAAAATTATATGTATTTATGATGTAAAGAATGTTTTAATATATTAGGAGAGGATCAAATCAAGCTTATTAAAATATCCATCACCTTAGAGCGGCACCTGTGGCACAAAGGGGTAGGGTGCCGTCCATAATGAAGGTGGTGGGTTCAAACCTGGCCCCAGACAACAAAAAAACCTGCAAAATAAATAAATAAATATATATATATATATATATACATATATATATATATATATACATATATATATATATATATATATATATATATATATATATATCACCTAGACACTTTTTCTTGGTGAAAATATTTGAGATTTACTCTGTTAGGAATTTTCAAGTATACAAAGCATTTTTATTAACCATAATCACCATGTTTTACAGTAGATATCCAGAATTTATTCATCCTAACTAAAACTTTGTAGCCTTTAAAAAATTTCTCCCCCTTCCCTTCCACCTCTCTAGGCCTTGGCAACCACCATTCTGCTTTCTGTTTATATGAGTTGGCATTTTTTTTTTTTTTTTTTTTTTTGTAGTTTTTGGCCAGGGCTGGGTTTGAACCCGCCACCTCTGGCATATGGGGCCAGTTCCCTACTCCTTTGAGCCACAGGTGCCGCCTGAGTTGGCATTTTTAGATTCTACATATCAGTGTAATCATATGTTGTTTTTCTGTGCCTAGATAATTTACCTTAGCATAACATCCTCTGGATTCATCCATGTTGTCACAAACAGCAGGATTTTCTTCTTTTTTTAAGACTGAATAATATTCCATGTGTTTATAGAAATACATTTTCTTTATCCATTCACCTATCCATGGGCACTTAGATTCATTCAATATCTTGGCTATTGTGAATAAAGCTGCAATGAACATATGAGTGCAAATATCTCTTTGAGATAGTGATTTCATTTCCTTGAAATACCATGAAAGTGGGATTTCTGGATTATATGATAGTTGTCTTTTTAATTTTTTGAGGAGCCTCCATACTGTTTTTCATAATGACTGTATTAATTTACTTTCCCATCAACAGTGCACACCCTCTCCAACAGACGGAGTCTCTTATCTTTTTAGGAATAGCCATCCTAACAAGTGGGAGGTGATATCTCATTGTGGTTTTAATTTGCATTTCGCAGGTAGTTATTACTATTGAGCATTTCTTCATATACCTATTAGCCATTGTATGCTTTCTTTTGAGAATTTTTCTTCCTGTTATTGGTTTATATCTTCATATCATTATGGTCAGAAGATCTACATGATATGATTTCAAACTTCTTAAATTTGTTAGGATTTATTTTGTAATCTAACATATGATCTATCCTGGAGAGTGTTCCATGTGTGCTTGAAAATAATTAATATTCTGCTGCTATTGGGTGGAATATTCTCCATATGCCTAAAAATCCATTTTTTCCAAGATATGCTTCAAGTCTAGTATTTCCTTATTGAGTTTCTGTCTGGATGATCTATCCATTGTTGAAAGTGAGTTACTGAAGTCCTCTAGTATTATTATATTGCTATCTATCTCTCTTTCAGCTCTATTAGTATTTGTCTTATATAATATTTCAGTGCTTTAATGTTTAGGTGCATATATGTTTACAGTTGTTACATCCTCTTGATAAATTAACCTCTTTATCACTATATGATCACTTATTTGTCTCTTTTTATAGTTTTTTACTTAAAGTGTATTTTGTCTGATATAAGTATAGTGACCCCTGCTTTCTTTTACTTTTCATTTGCATGGAATGGCTTTTTCTATCCCTTCCATTTCAGTCTGAGTGTGTCCTTAAAGCTAAAAAATAAAAATAAAATAAAAGCTAAAGAGCTCATATAGACAGCACATAGTTGAGTCTTTTTTTTTTAATTGATTCAGTCACTCTGTGTCTTTTAGTTGGAGAACTTAATCCATTTATATTCAAGATAATGATCAATAGGTAAGTACTTACTACCTCTATTTTGTCAGGTGTTTTCTAGTTGTTTTGTAGATTCTTTATTGTGTCTTCCTGTCTTCCTTTATGATCTAATTATTTTCTGTAGTGATATGCTTTGATGACTTCTTTATTTTTATGAATCCACTATATTTTTTCACTTTGTGGTTATCATGAGGCTTACATAAGACATGCTACAGCTGTAATGGTCTGTTTCAAACTGATAACTTAGGCTTAAATTCCCTACTACACCATCTTCTTGACATCACTCCCCTTGATGTTAATCTTGAATACCTAACTCAAAATAGTACTTGTCAGGTTTCTCTACCGTAATGTTATTCTTTTCCCCCTTTCCTATACCATAATCTTTAGAAGAATGTTACTACGTACAGCCCATACTTAAGGGTAGAAACTTATGCTTTTTTTTTTTTTTTTCAGTTTTGGCCAGAGCTGGATTTGAACCCACCATCTCCAGCATATGGGGCCAGCACCCTACTCCTTTGAGCCACAGGTGCCGCCCAAAACTTAGGGTTCTTTTTCTTGATGGTGGAGTATCTACATAAATTACTTGAAATTCTTCTGCACTGCAGATTTGTCTCTACCATTATTTATCTAATGATTTATTTATATAAGTAGGTACTCATGGATATTTATTTTAGACTTAGGATATAATCCCTTTGGGTTCCTTAATTTATTTTGTTGCAGAAATTGGACCACTGGAATCTCTTTTGCATACTCATATCCCTTAGACATAATCCAAGATGACATTATTGGGAGTTAAGATTTTATATTTTCGTTGTCGTTTTTTTTTTTTCTCTTGTGTTATGCTGTACTTTGGGCACTTTCTTACTTTGTAATACTACAAGATGCTCCAGGATCCTCTTGTATATTTCCTGCCCCAATCCTACAAACAACCATTTCTCTAAAAAGTCCTACTTTCTTTTATTAGAGAATGACATTTAAAACCCAAGCTCCAAGTATAATTTTGGTATTTATAAATGACTTAAAAAACACTTTAAAATGTCCACAGTTTTTATTTCTAATATGGTAAATATTTATAGGTATAATACACATGAGCAAAAGCTCTTTGGGGTCCTCAATAATTCTTATTAGTTTAGTGACCCTGACACCAAATAAGTTGAGGACAACTGATGTAGAACTGCTCCTTTAAAAATGTTTTCTATTCCATTTCGTAACAGTGGTTCATAAGAAATGATTTACTGTCATCTCTATCTACATTTGTCTTACTAATCATCACCATTTTATTAGCTGTATGTTTTGATTCAACTTTCATTAGCCTGAAGCATATCTTTTGGTAGTTCATTTGTAGAAAAGAGTACTTTCTTGTACATTTGAGAATGGTTTTATTTGACATATATATGCAAATGGCTGCTTGATTTGGTATAAATTGTGGGCATATCATGTTTTCCTTTAAGCTCAGCAAAAGTTGCTCTTTTGTTGTTTGTAAGCCAAAACCATTTCTTCTTTTGTGGATAACCTAAAATATCCCCCAAGATATTTATAAGATCATATGTTAATCTAGAAAATCCAAACCAGATTGGAATATCAGGTATGCTTATCATCAAATACTTACTTGTCAATGTTCAGGCCAAGATATACCTCAGGTCTAAAAAAAGAATATGTTATTATATTATAGTTATGACTTTTTCCTGAAAATAATAGAAGTTATTTAATATAGTGTACCAGTTAGTTCCTTCCAAGTAACAAATTACTCCCAAATTTTAAAATACCAACTATTTTTTTATTAATATTTGGTGGATTGGCTGGCTGGTCTAGTTTGTGTCCATTCCACTGAATTCTGTGTGATTTTCTCATGTGTCTACAGTCACCTGGGGGCTATCTGGCTGCTAGATAACATAAGAAACCTTAGTCACACAGCTGGCACTTGGGAAATTTCCAACCAGGGTGACAGGGGTGACTAACCCATGTGTTTGTCATTATTCAGCAGGAGGGTTTAGGCTTCTTCATATGGTAGCTGAATTCTAAAAGCAGCATGAAAGAACAATCTGTGTTGCAGTAATGCTTTTCAAGACTTTGCTTGTCCCACATATGCTAGCATGCCAATGAGCAAACAAACCAAGTGGCAGGAAGTGTGTATATGTCTTTATTTTCAATTGCTAAAGAGAGCTTGACATTTTTTTGTCAGGTACAGTTCTAAAATCATAATGATGATTTGTTTAACATGAGTGTAGAGCTCACTCCCAAAGTAATCTACAGTAGGGCCACCACACATGAGCTATGTGACTTTGGGCAAGTGACTTGATCACTCTTCTAAACCTCTGTTTTCTCATCTGATAAGTGGGGATAATGATAAAACCTACTTCATGAGTTGTTGTGAGGATTAAATGACATATTGTATGTAAAGCCTTTAGCACGGTGTCTGGTTCATAGTAATTAGCCATCAAGTTTCAAGCTGTTTTATTTATTATTAATACTAATATGGAAAGTCTTGAAGTACCATTAATGCAAGGACTTATAAAAAATATTCTCTTTGCATTTTTTTATTGCTTCATCTCTATCATTCTGATCTCTGTCAGAGAATCTTTCTTAGTAGCTAGAATCTCTGAGGACTTCGTCTCTACTTCTATTATACTTCTTATTTTCATTTTCACTTTGTTCTCCTTTTTCTAAAATATTTTCAGTGAATAATCAAGTTTCCCTCTGTCTAATTTAATTTTCTGCCTTGTCCAACATGCTATTTATTATTCTTTTTTTTAATTCAAAAACCACATTTTTTATCATGATTGGATATAGATGTTGGAATTCATTTAATGCAAGTTTCCTTTTCTTTGTTAAAGACAATACTACTTAGTACCTAAATTAGCTATTTATTTCAACAGTATTTTTTACTTATAGTAATCTATTTCAGAAGGCACTTATTTGTATGACCAAGAGTGTTCAGGGAAATAGGAGTTGCGTTTCTCTGAACCACAATATTTCCTCATAGTTCCCATGAACTTTCTTTTCTGAGTTATTCTTACAAGGGAGAGTTATGGTTAGGAAATAAGACTCGTCATTTCATTCATTTACTTAGAAAATACTTATGAACCCTTATTTTATAGCAAATACTATGCTGGAGATAAAACAATAGCCAAATGCACTCTCCCCCCCACCCAAATCTCTTGGAGTCTACTGGAAAATCAGAGAGGCAAACAAACACATAAATATAGCAGTAAGTGCTGCAGTAAGAATAAGTTGGTGGTGCCAGAGCACCAAGGGGTGTTCATTACCAGGGAGTCATGAAACTGCAAGCCAAGTAAGTAGTCAGCTGAGTCCTAGGGGGGAGGTATGAATTTGTTAAATGGCATTTGGGTGTAGGAAAACAAAGTGGTTAGCAGTGTTTGTTGGAAGAAAGAATTCCAGATCGAGACAACCACATGTACAAAGACCTAAACAAGAGATCACATGTTATGCCTAAGAAACTGAATTTAGGCTCAGTGCCCATAGCTCAGTGGTTAGGGCTCTGGCCACATATATGGAGGCTGGTAGATTCGAACCCAGCTATGGCTGCTAAACAAAAATGACAATTGCAACAACAACAACAAAAAAAATAGCTGGGCATTGTGGCAGGCACCTGTAGTCCCAGCTAGTTGGGAGGCTGAGGCAAGAGAATCACTTAAGCCCAAGAAGTCAAGGTTGCTTTGAGCTGTGACGTCACAGCACTCTACAGAGAGTGACAGAGTGAGAGTCTGTCTCAAAAAAAAAAAAAAAAGAAAGAAAGAAAGCTGAATTTAAAAACAGTGATAACTAACATTCATCAAGCACATATGGTGTTCCTGGCACTCTGCCAGGAACTTTACGTGCATGATCTCATTTCATCCTCTCAGCAGGTCAGTGAGGTAGGTAAATTGTCCATTTTTCCCCAGCTAGTGTGTAGAAAAAGCAGAATTTAAACTAAGGGAGTCTGCTGACTCTGGAGCTTTCTCATTAACTACTATCTCATCCTTCCTCTCTGGGAAATTCAGCATGGCTGTGCAGAGCATGCGTATGTGTGGGGTGGGGGTAGGTGAAGGAGAATGGGAATAAGTGAAGAAATACCAGTCTGGAGACATGAAGAGCATCACAGGACCCTTGAGCTCAGGTTGTCCCTGACAGCAGTGTGGAGTCAGTGCTGGAACAAGGCATGAGGCACCTGTGCGATGCATCACTTGTGGATGTCTGAGTCCAGCTCACAAGAGAGGTCAGAGTTAGAGATAGAAAAACATGAGTCATGAGCTCATAGATGGATTTATAACCTTAGGGACCAACGAGTCACCTGGAGAGAGCTAATTAAAGAAGTTCTGGAGAAAGCTCTGCGGAAGTCAGTAGAATAGGAAGGCTTGGCAAAGGGGTATGTGAGTCAGTGGTCAGATGGTAGCAGGAAAATAAGGAGTGTGGTGTCACAGAAGCACAGAAGAAGAGGGGCCCAGGAATTTAGTCACAACAGTCAGTCTGGCCGTGCAAACCTCTCCAGTGTTCAGCCTCTGGAGCAGCTGCAGACAAGAATGTGGGTGGTTGGATTCATCTCAGCCTGAGGGTACTATCACGTGAGTATCATGGAGGGAGAAAGGCATAGGGGAATTGGACGTGTGTGCCTAGGAGTGATTACGTTAATGGACAAAAAAAGCGCAAGACCTGAGGAGAATGAGGGTAGGAAGAAAGTGGCAGGTTCAAGCAATGTGTGTTCTTACAGAGGCAGGATGGTGACGGTGGAGTATGTGGGCAAGTGAATTGGGAGGATGGACATGGCATTTCTGGAGCAGATATTTGAAAGGTTGTGCATAGCCCAGGTGTGACCAGGGAGCAGGTACCTGAAGTGGAGGAAGGAGGAAGGTTACTGGAGGTGAGAAGTCTCAGCAGTGAGCTGCCAGAGTCCCCAGAATTCTTCTTCAGGGAGGATGAAGTCGCTAGGTCAGACAGATGCTGGGAGAGAAAGGGAGGCTGAGTGTCCAGTGATTAGGGAAGAGTGGCCAGGTAGTTGGAAGATGACAGCTGCAGAGGGTGAGATGATGGCTGGATATATGCTCCTCACAGGGCTGGTATTTGACAGGAGAGACAGGGGAAGTGTCTGGAAGTGGTGTCAAGGTGCAGAAGAACCCATGTTCACCAGCTGGTTCTGAAGAGAATAAATGTGATCAATGGAGAAAAGTCCCGACGTCCCGAAGAAAGTATAGTAGAATGGGCCTGTGAGCCCAGGTCGGGGGGATTGGCCCTAGAGCAGGGAAGGGTCCCATCTTCCTCTAAAGCAGGAAAAGAAGGATAAAAGAATGTACAAAGGTGTGAAGAGAAGTTGAGACACCCATATGGGAAGCTGTTGATGTTGTCAGTGAAGTGAGAGTCAAGGTTATCCACAGAAAGAAGCAAGAAGGTTGTACCACGTGCACCATAGACAACGTGAGAGGAAACGAGGCCCCACCTGAAACAGCTTTGCAGCTGTGCACACATGATAGCATACAAACCCCATATACTTGCAAATTTCTAAAGAGAAAACCATCATCCAAACCAGCGGTCCTCAAACTGCGGCCCGCGGGCCACATGCAGCGGTGTGATTGTATTTGTTCCTGTTTTGTTTTTTTATTTCAAAATAAGATATGTGCAGTGTGCATCGGAATTTGTTCATAGTTTTTTTTTTTAAACTGTAGTCTGGCCCTCCAATGGTCTGAGGGACAGTGAACTGGCCCCCCCTGTTTAACAAGTTTGAGGACGCCTGATCCAAACATTGTCTTTCTCTCTGTTTGCATAATAGCCCTAGGAAGGAAGTATGATTATTTTATCCAATCTTATATGAAGAAAACAGACTGAGAAGATTAAAAAATTACCCACATTTATGCAATTAGTGACTGATGATAGCAGGACTCAAATTCAAGACTTCTGAATCCAAATCCTGTACCCTTTCATGCCACCAGGGCATTTTTCAAACTGGATTTTGAGGAGTTCTGAGGAGCCTCTGCTGGGGCTGGCTGATGTTTAGGGAGAGTGGGGGGCACTGCCTCCTCACCCACTGCTTCCATTAGAATATCGCCTTTCCTTTCAAGGGTGTCAACCCAACTGCTGCAAGGTGTTCCAGGAGCATCACAGGCCAGATGCCAATACCCAGGAAAAAGGAGAGGGAATTCATGGGTTTTACAATCAACTTTTCTTCCCAGTGCCTAGAAGAGCACCACATGACCAACCTGATCACTGTGCAAACGAGGAGAATGTGGTCTTGTTCACATCCTATCACCCCTGCTGCCCGCACAGCTCCTCTTCTAGACACAAAGCCTTAGAAGCTGTCAGGATAGTTGTCCTAACATAATAACCCAATAACCCTTATCACAACACAATTTTATCTGTCGCTCACAGGATAAGTTCCGCCCAGGCCAGCAGAGTCCTCTTCACAAGCAGAGCGTGGGTGATGGCAGCTCCACCATCTTGTAGCTGTACCTCCGGAACACTTCCACAGGCATCACAGAAGGGGAAGAGAGGGTAGATGAGGCATCCTAGCAGCGTCTGAGGGGTAGCAATGCCTCATTTCTGCTCACATTCCCATTTGCCTGTGTGAACAGGGTTCCAGCTGACTGCAGGGGGGACCAGTCATGGATGTCAGGTGAGCACCCACTGTCCTGACCCAGAAGCTCCTAGCCCAGGACTAAGCCAGGCTTTCCTACCTGAGCATCCAAGGTCATGTCTAGTTTGACCAGACTGAGTCTATACAACAGCCCTCACTTGCCTCCACTTCTGCAGAACTGATCCATCCACACCAATGCTTAAACCTCAGCCTCTGCTTTCTTCCCTCTGGAAACACCTTCCCTCCCTGCTGATCCAACCCCACCCTTCTTCAAGAATCAGATCACATATCACATCTTCCAGGAGGGCATCCCAGATTCCCCACACTGCAGTGAGTTTCCTCCTCTAACGGGGACTGTGGGAAGGGAGCAGGGGGCAATGCTACTTCATATCATCCCCGGTTATTAGATGGAGCCTGGGCAAACTGTGAACTGAGTTACAGCCATAGAAAGGGTGAAATTCAGCCACACATGCAGCTGCCCAGCCAGGCTGACTCAAAAAAGATAAACAGACCCAGCCATTTTCAAAGAGTCTACCATGTACTGGGCACTGTCCCAAGTGACATGCAAAAGCCAGGGAACAGGATACACCAGCCTTGCCCTCACAGAGACAATTATTCATTGCACAGGGCATGACTCTCTCCATCCCCACTCCCAGTCAGCAGTCAAGTTCGTTGGCCCACGAATGACTCCTGTGTCTACTCTCATTTCTCTATGCTAAGAGTTATTACCATGGGTGAATTTCTCATCATTTTTCATCTGATTTTCATTTTTCTCTTTGCCATTCTGGGCAAACATTGGTTCAAAATTCCTATCCTAGCCTCCAGGGCTTCATCAGGTGGCCCCAATGCCACCTGTCTGGGTCTATCTGAGGTCTGTCTGGGGTTACCCTTGACACGCTTACCACACATCAGTCACTCCACAAGCCAGACAGTCAGAGAAACTTACCCCACCTAAGCTGCTTCCTCAGCTTGGAATTTCCATTCCTGAAAACTGTTGAAATTCCTGCCTATCTTTAAAAGCTGAATGCAAATGTCACATCCTTCATCACTGCCACCACCATCACTATCACCATTACCACAACTTCTTTCACCACCATTGTGTCCACCTCCACCAGTACCCCCACCACTAACATGGCCATCACCATTATCACCACCATCACAGCCACCACCATTATCATCACACAACCACCACCAACAACACCACCAGCACAGCCACCACCATTATCACCACCAGCATGGCCACCATTATCACCACCATCACAGCCACCACAATTATCACCACTGGCATGGCCACCATTATCACCACCAGCATGGCCACGGCTGTTATCACCACTAGCACAAGCACCTTGGTTCACCATCTTGGAGAAACTTCACCACAGAAAGGTTTGGAAGTCATAGACTACATAAACTTGACAGACTGTAAGTGTTAAGGAGACTTCAGAGATCACTGAACTTCAGATCTCTCTGAACTGCAGGGAATACCCCACCTTTCGGGTGATGGGCAATTTCAAATCTAATAGAAAAATTGAGGAAATTAACCTTTGGTTCAGGTTTCTTAGTATCTTAGTAACTAAATCCCAGAGGCTACTTCTCTCTGTTTTAACTTAAAGAATATATATGAAATACTTAATCTGGACCTGGAACAGTGCTTTAATTCCCTTGTTATTCAACTTTATCCCTTCCATTGGGAAAACTATAGGTTTTCCCCCATATTATCCCATAATTAAATCAGCACCCACAGGACTGTCATCAATCGCAAATTGTTTTAGACATAGTTGGACGTGGTGTATTTTAAACCAAATCATGAAAACACAGTATCTGAAGAGAGCCCTGCTGCTAAGGGTTAGAAGACTTGACTTCTGGTGCCGGTTTTGCCTTTAACATACTCATAACCTGAGCAATTCTCTGCTTCTCTGTGAGCCTATTTCCTCATCTGTAGAGAGAAAGCCTCTTAAACTAGATCACTTCTCATGTCCCAGGATCCTAAGCTAAACACTCTTAGGCATTGTCTCTATCTTACAAGTAAATCCACTTCTCAAAGGAGACAGTCATGAAATTTTTCCAATTAAAATGTCAAACAACATTCGATTTTTGTGTTTAACAATAATATAAACATTGTTCTTATTTATAAATCACTCTCTGCCAAACAGCCCATATGGTTGGTTCTTACAAATCAGACAGAAATTGCCAATCCTAACCCCACAAAGACTTCGACTTATGACCGAGCCAAATGTGAGGCCGAGCCAGACTCTGCAGTAAGCCACAGATAGACGGGCTCGGAGGCTGCAGATTCGTGTTTTTACTTCACAGATGTTAAGGTCTTTGGTGCCCAATGCCCAGCACATGACTCTTCATCATGTTCTCTAATCAGCACAGTCTCAAGTTGCCTGAGAATTCCACAGGGGGATTTACAGCAGATGCAATTGATGCTGCTCCAAGTTTACCAATGGAGAAAACCTTGCTGAGAGAGCAGGGCTTGCAGCTGTCACCAACAAGCCGTCTGGTTCTTTTCATTGCCCAACCTCTAGTTTCTGAGATCTCTGAGATCTTTGCTGCATAGATAGTCTGCAAAGATGAACAATTAAAATTTTTGGTGTTCAGCTAAAGATTTTTCCTGTGTAAATTGGCACAAGAGAATTAATTTGTGAAGAAGAAAATCAGGATAAAATATCCCTCGATTGCTGTAAGTCACAAAAATGACACAATAACACAATTTCCTCCACCCCTTGCCTGTCTCCTCCTTTGCATTCTTAAGGCCCCTCTCGCAGACACATGGTCTGTCTCCCACCTCCCATTGATAGGTGATTAGTAACTCACTAAGGTATTGAAAATTAATTTAGTTCACCACACATAAAATAACTTTGCCTGTAGATGAGAAGGATGCGTTGAAAACTTTTTATGTTGATAGCTTTAATTCCATTTCCCCATTTCTTTGTAATTCTAAATGGCTTTCATGACTGCCCTTCTTCCGGATAAATTTGATTTCCACTGAATTCTTACAAGGAACCCTTCAAACAAAAGTAGTCACCTGGCACAATAGATTCAAGCAGATGGTTTGTGTATAAATAAAGGTTCATTTTTCAAATATTCATTACATAATTTTACAAAGAGGTGGCCAACATGTAGAGAATACTTTGTAAGTATTTTATAATGAGTATTTTATAAGTAAGGTTACATTTAGCTACAACATCCTATTTTCTCCTAACGTGGTGACTTTGGAGACACCCTGAAGTAGAGTTCTGATCCTCTAGGTGAGGCAATTCTAAGTGGTCTTTGGAGACCACTTTGGAGTGGTCATTTTCTTCTTCACAAATTAATTCTCTTGTGCCAATTTACACAGGAAAAATCTTTAGCTGAACACCAAAAATTTTAATTGTTCATCTTTGCAGACTATCTATGCAGCAAAGATCTCAGAGATCTCAGAGGCCCCTTCCCAGAAGCTGTCCTTGCTGGGTTGCCTGTGAGAATTCAGGAGGTCTCTGGATCTTCAGTCTGCTGTCAACCGGTGTGGCGTGATGGGGAGCTTGGTAGCTGGGTACAGTCTATTCAGTAATTCTGCACATGGTGACTCAGTTCCAGAGCTACTTTATCCAGCACTGAAATTCTCTTGATCCATCTATGGCTCTTTTGAAAATTTGATTAAAACATCCCGTCTCCCATTTCTTAGCATTTCTCACTCTCCATACTATTCTTCTAACTCACTAGCAGAAGTCTTTGATGCTGAAGATGACAATGATAATGTTCAAGGGGAAAAAGGCTTTTTAACCCCAAAAACTGTGTGAAGAGAGTGAGTCCAGTTAACTGAAAGGGACTTTGTTTTCTGAATACCATAATGAATTGGAGGACGTGAATTTAGACATTCAAGTTGGTGGCACTGCATCCTATATAGTCAAGTAGGGAGGTTTGTAAAATTGGGGGAGGGTTGGGAGGTAGGATGCATAACAGGTTAGGATCATGTGGGGAAAGGCAACTCAGAATCCGAGGTGGAGTTGTTTGATACGATGTGTGTGACGTCAACGCTCTCTCCTGTCTCCTTCTGAGATGGTCAGAGAGGTCCTTGATAATCCCGGATGTGTGTGTGCATGTGTGTATGTGTTTACTTTTGAAAGAACTGGAAAATATAGTTCTACATCATTTTGTTTGGAACAAAAATAAACACCACATGCTGATGTTACATTCATTTCCCACTTTTAATTTCTCTTTAACATTAAAGGAGGTAGGAGTTATTGTCTGTCTTTAAAGACTGAAAATAGTTTGTAAGCTGCAGCTTGTAGGATTTACATAGCCTGTCCATAGTCATAAGTTAGTGAGTAAAAAACTGCCTCCTCCCATGTAGACGGCCTCTGCCCAAGGGAGGAAACAGCCCACCCCACACAGCAGAAAAGTCTCCGAGCCAAGCAAGAAAAGGCGAATGGTGTTCTCTGCCTGAAGAGCATTCAAGGTTCACTTCAGATTATTAGGGTGCCTAATGATCTAAAAGGAACTCATTATGGCCAAGAGTGATAAAAACATGTATACGGAGGGTGCCGAAACTGTATACACATTTTAAGAAAGGAAAAAACTGGGGCTCCTTCCTCCGCCGCCACTGCCGCCTTTCTCCTGGTCCCGAATTAAATGTGAGGGAGTCGGACGTAAAAGATTGTGATAAATCATCGTGTAAATGTGGAGGTGTCTGTAAGGAAGATGGAGATGGTGTGAAATGTGCATGCCAGTTTCAGTGCCATACAAATTACATTCCTGTCCGTGGATCAAATGGGGACACTTATCAAAATGAATGCTTTCTTAGAAGGGCTGCTTGTAAGCACCAGAAAGAGATAACAGTAGTAACAAGAGGGCCGGGCTACTCTGATAATGGATCTGTTTCTGGAGGAGGAGGAGAGGAAGGGTCAGGGGCAGAAGTTCACAGAAAACACTCCAAGTGTGGACCTTGCAAATGTAAAGCTGAGTGTGATGAAGATGCAGAAAATGTTGGGTGTGTATGTAATATAGATTGCAGTGGATACAGTTTTAATCCTGTGTGTGCTTCTGATGGGAGTTGGTAGAACAATCCCTGTTTTGTCCGAGAAGCATCTTGTATAAAGCAAGAACAAATAGATATAAGGCATCTTGGCCACTGCACAGACACTGATGACACAAGTTTGTTGGGAAAGAAAGATGACGGACTACAGTATCAACCCGACGTGAAAGATGCTAGCCATCAAAGAGAAGACGTTTATATTGGAAACCACATGCCTTGCCCTGAAAACCTCAACAGTTACTGCATCCATGGAAAGTGTGAATTCATCTATTCTACTCAAAAGTGTGAATTCATCTATTCTTGTAGATGCGAATCTGGTTACACTGGACAGCACTGTGAAAAGATGGACTTTAGTATTCTCTATGTAGTGCCAAGCAGGCAAAAGCTCACTCATGCTCTTATTGCAGCAATTATTGGAGCTGTACAGATCGCCATTATAGTAGCAATTGTCATGTGCATAACAAGAAAATGCCCCAAAAACAAAAGAGGACGTCGACAGAAGCAAAACCTAGGTCATTTTACTTCAGATACGTCATCTCAGATGGTTTAAACTGATGACTTTTATATGTACACTGACCATGTGATGTACATTTATTATGTCTTTTTTTAAAGAATGAAAATATTTATTTCAGAGGCCTTATTTTTGGACATTTTTAGTGTAGTACTGTTGGCTTGTATTTAGAATATTCAGCTACAACAGTTTTGAACTGTTGAGTAGTCTTTGTTTTATGTTTTTAAATATGGAAATTGATTTCACAAATTTGTACCACATGGTAATTCTAAGACGTGTTCTTTACCCGTGGAATGTAATATTTTTGCAAAGATGGGCCACTTCACAAATGGTTATAAAGTCATACCCACTTCTTCCACAATGACCACAGCAAATGACCAAGCATGAACTAAAGGTAAAGATGTTTACAGATTACTTTTCTTACAAAAAAAAAAAAAAACAAATCTAGAAGCCACTGTGTTTAAATAGATATTTAAATGTTTTTGAGATTTACTAACTGATTTTTTTAGACACTGCCTATTGCATGAACTATAAAACTGTGTGTGTTAGATGTGAAATATTTATAAAATGCATTGATTGGAATTTGATTATTCCTCTCTTTGACAAAACATTCTAATAATTTGAAAATGTATCTGGTAGTAATGATGGAACAAATCACTGAAAAGTAGATTTAGATAGTGTGAAAATAGGCTGTTTAATAAACAGATTGGAATAAAGCCTTCTCTTTATCAGTTAAAACTACTTTAATACACATTCATTTTTAAAGAAAATATTTATTTTAACATAAATAAACAAATTGTAACAGTGTTTGTGAACAAAATGCTAAAATAATTGTTAATGATTGGTGCTCTTAAAGAGAGCTTAAAATCTAAGACCTCCATCCAAATTTGTCCTGTAGTAATAGCTGTATTAATAGATTGTTGGTGTTTAAAGATCTGAAGTGTGAGTAGAATGTATTCAACTGTTTAACATGTAGTTTAGATATCCAAAAGTATGCA
>CAUYPK010079621.1:0-96612 GCA_963574355.1 Loris lydekkerianus | reverse complement strand
TAAAGGCAGAATACAAATGTACTAAGGCTACGCTGAACAGTTTGATGAGAATACTTCAGATTGTATATGAAAGCAGCACATTGTACCCCTTGATTGCACTAATGTACACAGCTATGGTTTAACAATAAAAATAAATAAATTTAAAAAAAAAAAAAAGAAACAACAGATTTTTGGTGCAGATGAAAACAGCCTTCTGTTGAAAGAAGATGCCATCTAGGACTTTCACACCTGGAGAGGAGAAATCAGTGTCAGGCTTTAACACTTCAAAGGACAGCCTGACACACAGTGGCAATTAAATTTCAACATCCTTTAAAGGGCTATTTAAACCAGAACAAAACCCAATTTTCTTCAACTGAACATGATCATTTTTCTTGCAGTGATCCCCAGTCCACATTGGTGAGCACTTCCTTGTACTTCTGCTTTAAGTAGCTCTACCAGTTTATGCATCACTTTTGCCCAGTCCCTGGATCTGGAGCCACAGCCTTACCTACTAGCAACTTAAAATTTTCTTGAAGCTAGGGTTTTATCAAAATAGGTATTAGTATTATATTATGTTTATGTATTTATATATAACTTATGTTAATATAGAAAGTATCTGTCAAGTTACCAACTTTTCCATAAAAATATCAAGCAGAAGAACTTTCCCTGGCCCACCATTACATGCCCCCAAAAAACACTGCAGTTAAAGAGGTTATATGCATTTTTTAATTTCAGAATATTAGAGGGTCCACATGTTTTGTTTTTATACAGATTGAGTCAAAGATTGAGTCTCCCTTCACCCAGAGAGTGTGCACTGTACCCATTAGGTGCAAATTTACCCATCCCCTCCTCCTGAGGTTGTTTTTCATTGCTTTCTTTATCCCCATTTTGTAGGTAAGCAGGCTTTATAAATTGAATACATTTGCTCAAGGTCATACAACTCATGACATGGCAAAGATGTTTTCTAACCCATAGAAAATCTTGAGTTCTAAATCCATAGTAGAAAAACCATGCAGGCCATTAAGGGATCCTACCTTAAAGAAAAATTAGGAGGTGGGTTTAGAAATATCCATCAACCTACTGGGGATGCGTTATTCATGTACAGTGTGCTTTCTTTCCCAGATAGTTAAGAAGCAATTAATTTGGAGTAGGCATGAGTGTTGTATGTAACTATAGGCACTGACTAGAATGTTTTTTAATTAGATACATTTGGGGGGAAAAATGTGTGGGGGATAATTTTACTCAAAATCATTATCTGGCAGTATGGGAGGTTATTTTCTTTTATGTACAGAGAAATGGTCTCAGGTAGAAGTCTTTGTTTTATTCAGAGCAGTTCAACAGACCCTTGGAATCCTACATATAATCTTTTTCATGGTCCGTGTTCTAGTCCTATCCTGAAAACCCTCCTGAGAGTAAAGCAAATCCTATAACCCCTAAGTCTCTGAGTTCTATCATAAGGATTCAGAACCAGTGTCCTCTTTCTTTAATTTTTTTTTTACAGTAGCCTTTAATTTTTAATAGCTATTATGCCATGAATTCATAGGGAAAAGATTCCAGCAGCTCAGGGAGGCGCCTTTCCATTGAGTGTGACAAAGCTTGTTATGCCTATTATGCTGTGAATTCATGGGGAATGGGTTCCAGCACTTTCTGCTCCTGCTCCACGGGTTCTATTGGTTCTCCTGTGTGCTCTGCTGTCCACCTATTATGCCATGAATTCATAGGGAACGGGTTCCAGGAGCTCAGGCTCCTTTCCTTTGGTTCTCTTGCCCTTCAGTTGAACCCAGGTGCCTTTCTCTTTGGCTTCTTTCTTTTTCTGATCATTTTCCTTCACACATTTTGGGAAGCTATCTCGGTTCTTAGAATGCTTAATATGCTCAATATGAACATGAAACCTCTTGGCAAGAATCTTGCCCTTGTTTCTTTACAGCAATGCCAACAGCATGCTGGGGGACTCTGTGGACTCTTCCAGTTTTTCCGTGGTAACACCTGTGTGGCATGCCTTTTTTAATAGTACCCATTCTCTGATGTCTACAATATCATCTTTATTGTAGATTTGCATGTTTATGACCAAAGGACAACTCCATGTTGTCTAAAAGGCCCAGAGAACACAGCGCCTCCCCAATGTCCTCTTTCTTAACAGGAAGAAGAATCAAATGGAAAATTTTTTAGCAGTCCTATTTCAGTCTTCATGAATCTCTCTTCTCCACAGCTACTTTGTTGGCCTCTTCAGCCCTTGTGACTGTGTGTATTAGAGATAGTAATTATTACTATTATCGGTGTTAAAATAACTACTATTATTTTAGGGTTGTGTATCTATTTAGCAGACCCCTACTAGCCTTTAGCTAGTATTATAAGATACAAAATTATGTTGCCTGTATCAGTTGGGAATTCCGTGGAATTTGCTTCTCCCTGACTGTATTTCCAGATGTAACCATGTGCCTAAGTGTTTGTTTTAGGCCTCCAAGAAGTCATTCCTTTTCAATGATCTGTAGCTAGACTCCTCTCCCTTGGGACTAACCTGCATGACTAATTTGAGTAGGAGTGTGATAAACTTTGTTACCACTTAAGAAGAAGCTAAAAATACTTCTTTTTTCCCCTCTCCACATTATCTAGCAACACTCTTTGAGAGATAATGGAAAAGAGGTGGTGAAGATTAGAGCTGATCGGGAAGGTTCTGGATGCAGAAGTTTCATTTCGGAAGCTTCACACCTTTGAGCCCCAGGGAAGAGTATTGACCCCAGGCTTTTACAGGTTTTGTAGTAAAATCAGAGTTTCCCAGAATACTTTGTGGTTAATGGCTTTTGCAGAAGTGATTTTACAACTAAAGATGGCCGTCTACCAAGGTTGTCTTGGTTCATCATTCAGATCTAAAAATGATTGTTAATTTGACTTACTGTTTTGCTAGTTAAATATTTCTGAGAAGTGAATGCTCATTTTTAAGTTGTAATCTTTGGATCAAAGCACAGTAAATGGAGAGCTGTCCTAAAAGGTGGAGCATGCAGACTGGTTTGGGGACAAAGTGTATACCTAACCAGAAGGTTGGCGAGGGATTCTTGCCTTAATCCTGGCCCTGACTCACTGAAGGACCTTGGATACATCACAAACTTCCTGCCCCATGTTTCTTTTACTTAAAAGGATTAGGCTAGCTCTTTTGTTTTCAAACCTTTCTTCTAAACCCTCTGCCCCAGTTGTGAACTTTTTTCTAACTAAATTATATAGAACTCCGATATATAAAACAGATACAAGATACTTTGGTTAATGAGGGTACAGGGAGAATCCATCTCTGAATCCAGTTCTGGCTCCTGAGGTAGTTTTCTATCTAGTTTATTTGAGGAGTTTTGTTTTTTGGGGGGGATGGGGTTGTTATTGTTGTTTTGAGGCAATATTGTTTTTGTTGTTGTCTTGCTGTGTCACCCTGGCTAGAGTATGGTGTCATAATGACAGCTCACTGCAATCTCAAACTCCTAGGCTCAAGCTATCCTCCCGCCTCAGCCTCCCGTGTCTGAAAAAATAAATTGCAGCATGATTTAAGCTAGTGGAAGGTGTAATTCATTTATATTGAAGACAAGTATAGTCTAAACACATGAGTATTAGAAATTATAGAAATTCACAATGGAAACCCTCTTCCTCTGTTTCAGAAGGCATGAAGCAAGAGTTCAAAGGGGGTAAATGATAAACCTGCAGCCTTAACAGCTCACTTTGTAAACATTTCCTATTGAGTCTTAGCATACGGTTCCTTCCTTTTTACATCCTCTCCTCTCTCAAATCCTAGGTCACTATACCACTGCTAAGCAATTTGGAATTCTGGCCTAGACTAGCTTTGCTTGGTTCCCCAGCCCTCTCTCTGACTGGAGCCAGGTTTGAAGTGCTCCTTTTCCCTCTGGTCACGTCAGTTAAGTAAGACCTTACAGATTCAATACTAAACTGTTATATAGGATTAAATCCTGAGCCTTCCAGGAAAAATTTCAGAATGTGCTCCTTTGCTGTTGTTAATTGCAAAATCAACAGATCTCCCTCCCAGGGAGAGGATTTTCCTTCTCCTTTGGTGGGCTTCCCTCTAGCCATGCAGGAGCTACAGGGAGCAGATTAACACCTACAGTACCAGACCAGCCTGGAGCTCTCACGGAGGTTCCCTGGTTTGCAGCATTTCACCAACCCAGGTACCAACGCTAATCATTCCAGCTTTTCCTAAGCTACGGCCTTTCCCAGCCAGCAGTTTTCCCACTGATTGTTAGAACTGTACCTCTGACCCAGGATTTATCCCCCCTGCCCTGAAATTAATAAGTAAAATAATAATAATAGCAAATACTGTTTAGACGTTTCACTGTCCTAAGCACTGCAAATGTGGTAACTCACATGGCTCTTTGAAAATGGCCAGGCGTAGTCTGAAGGACAGGGTAGGTATAGAGTTTCCGGAATCCTTCTCGGCTAGTTATAGCCAATAACGTGCAGCTGAGAAGACTCCGAATGAGTAGCCTTCTATCAAAACATACAATTCTGAGAATTTGAATTTTTTGACAAATCCTTGAACCACCTGAGTTGCTTATGTATGACTGTGATTGTTTGGCAGGTGCAGTTATTATTCTGTTATGTTAAAATTTATTAACCAAGGCTTAATCTCATTCCAGACAGATTGTGTCAAGGCAACTGTGTACTGCAGAAGTACAGTGAAAGATGAGATTCTTGAGCCTCTGGTAGATGCTGAGCTAGAGACTCCAGTTATTCCTACCTCTTTCTAAACAGCCACAGCCATGAAGCTTTCTTGACCTTTTCACCTTTAAACTTAGTTTGAACTTGGAAAGAAGACTTTCGAATTGTTAAAAAAAATTTTTTTTAAAAAGAGAAGAAGGAGAAAGAAAGATGAGGATACAAACAGCTAAAGGAGGCTGTGAAAGAGATGTGGAGACGGGGGAAGAGGACTGATTATATGTTAGCGTAACAGTAATACCAGGAAGATAATCCTCCTCTTGTCTGTGAGTTTCTGCCACTGGGAGCCACAGGGTAATCAGCTCACATGACACACTCAAAGGCTAATACTAGCCTGAGCTGTTCTTGAACATATTCAAACAAAGGCTGATTATCCAAACAAGAATTTGGACTGTAGCAGTTGGACCAGTAAAATTATAGTTAGTAAAACTTGGGGCCTTATGAGCCTGGAATGTTAGAATTGCAGCTGGATCTTCATTAGTCAGGCAGCCTCACTAAACAATAAAACCAGAGATTTTTATCTCCGCAGGACTGTTTAACTCCTTGGGTGCAAAAAGAAAAGTGCCAACTATCATAGCTTGGATTCCTGGTAACCTCTTTCTCCCCTCCTCTGTCAAATAAAGGAGATAGTGGCATTTTCATAGTGTTCTGTAGGGAAGTGGGAGGGCAAAGGCGAGTTACTCTTTTTCTAGATCTTATATGTAGAGAGATAATAATTGTTATTTATTACTTTAACAACATTTATTAAATGTTAATATGGAAAGAAAGCCCTGTTCTAGATACTCTATATATAAATGGCTGGAGTAGATGGTCTAAAATAGTCATTTGTATAAAGGTTACAAAATATGAAAAGTTACTTAGTGGGGAATGGGGAAGGTAAAGGCATTTTGGAGACTATATGATTTGAACTGACTTTGAGGGAACGTAGGACTGAATCTTTGAAGGTGGCGCTAAAGGTGATTTTGTGCAGAGGGGATGGCACAAACAAGGGGAAAATTGGAGGCAGGAAAGTTGGATAGTAGATATGAAGAGAAGTAACAAAAGAAAAGTCTCAAAAGCCTAAGAGAGTGGTTTTTATTTGGTAAAGCAAGAAGAAGCCATTAAGAAGTTTACCTCTTTTTTTTTTTTTTTTTTTTTTTTTTTTTGAGACAGAGTAGTCTTTGGTGGAGTGCCATGATGTCACAGCTCACAGCAACCTCAAATTCTCAAACTCTTGGACTTAGTGGTCGTCTTGCCTCAGCCTCCGGATTGGCTGGGACTATAGGCACCCACCACAACACCCAGCTATTTTTTAGAGACTGGGTCTCTCTCTGGCTCAGGCTGGTCTCAGACCTGTGAGCTCAGGCAATCCACCCGTCTTAGCCTTCCAGAGTGCTAGGATTGTAGGCGTGAGCCACCACGCCCAGCCCCCCCTTTTTTCTTTTTTAACATGGCTGTCTGACCTGGCACAGTGGCTGTGAGCTGTACAGCACTCTACCGAGGACAACAGACTGAAACTCTGTCTCAAAAAAAAAAAAAAGTGTCTGCCTTAAATAAGTTAACATATATTGAAAATTTACCATGTTTCAGAACATTGAGTCCTTAAAATACATTTGAATCTCCATAGTTGGCCACCTCCTTAAGTTGACCTAATTTTCATAGACCAGATAAGCACCACATGTGCGTGTCAGTACAGTAGGCCCAGTTCCTTATGTTGGCCACCTCTGTATGTTGACCAGTTATGGTCCCTTGGGTGGTCAACTTGCAAAGTTTCTACTGTTATTCTCTATGAAAACAGAGACTCAGAGAAACTAAGTAACTTTCCCCCAAAACATCACAGCTGGTAAGAGTGAGAATCAAGATTCAAACCCAGGCCAACTATAGACCCCTAGTTCTTAAGTACTTTACTACTCTCTAGTCCCGTAGTTCTTAACCTGGGGGTCATGACCCCTTTGTAACAATGAAAATACATCCTGCATATCAGATATTTATGTTACGATTCATAACAGTAGCAAAATTATAGTTATGAAGTAGCAACGAAAATAATTTTATGGTTGGGGGTCACTACAACGTGAGGAACTATATTAAAGGGTCGTGGCATTAGGAGGCATTAGGAAGGTTGAGAACCACTGCTCTAGTCCTTTTAAATTTGCCAACTTTACAATCATAGTACAGAATGGATTAGGCATATTTTTACATGGAGGTAGGAAGCTTGAATCTAATAGATCACCACTGTTCCTAAATTAGATGGGTATGGTGAAGAGAATTACTTTACATGGATAATTTTTATATTGGAGAAGATAAAGTTACAACGATTGCCACCCTGGGTTGGTTTAAACATATGGGTTACAATAAACTCCAGTGAAGAAGAATATTTCTTCCTGATCAATTCTATGATGAGACAAAGAGTGCTCACAGTTACATCTAACAGTGACTTTATGGGCAGCACGGAGCTGAAGTTGTCTTTTCTGAGAAAACACATTTGCGACTGTTAGTATATGGCTCTCCATTTCCTGGTTTCCACAGGGTCTCTTCACCATATTCTTATCCTCTGCTGACCCTGCCACTGTCTTGTTTTCTTTCCTGTCCACTTTGATATACTCTGTTATTGTAAGCCAGGCTTATGGCTTTGGGGAGGGGTGATTGGCAGGGTCAGTCAGACATAAGCACTGAAACGTGTGTCCCAGAGGTAGAAGCCAGATTTCCTCTCGGGGCCCTCAGGCTAGAAATAGCAAAAATCGAAATGGATATTACAGATAGTCCAGACATGCAAGTAGATATCCCAATACTTGGATACCTAAGACATTTACATTTAATAGTGGATATTTTTAGCAATATAGCATATCTTTGTGCCAGTTTTTCTTAGGTGTGCCAGATAAGTTGGGGTTTACAGTGCTTAGGGATCAGCATCTGCCCTTCCCCTGATCATTTCTGAAATGCAAAAGCAACAGGAATAAAACAGCAGGTTACTATAATGTACATAGTGGGAGTTAACTGGGACCAGCATTTTTATTTAGCTTAGGTTGAAACAAATCCTCCGTGAATTGAATTTAAAGAGGAGATCTGAGACTCAATGGCAGTACCGTCCACGATAGTTATATATCCAGGAGGAAAGCCTAAGTTTAAAATAATGATATAACTCTACAGATTGTCAGACTTTTGGCATTTTTGTTTTTGTAATTTGCAAAGCCTCTGGCACAGTGGTTCTCAACCTTCCTAATGCCACAATGCATTTTGATTGTTAAAAAAGGGTCGCGACCCACAGGTTGAGAACTGCTGCTGTGGCAGATATGCATAGCTCTGATATCTTTGGGAAAACTTTCTATAACTTACGATGCTTTTGGAAATTTGGTGGTCTAATGATGAGTTATTCTTCCTTTCTGTTGTTAATCATTTGCATTCACCAGTGGATCTAAGATTAATATAAAAAGAGAACTTCATTCACACTGGGTGATCATGTTTCAATATGTTAATGTTTTAGGAGTAGCAGAGGATAACATGCAACTGTTAAGATCTAGATCATGCTAAAAGTATTAAGTTTGGCTTTCAGAGATTAGCTTTTTCCTACTTAAAATTGAGAACTTAGAGATTTTAATCAAGATAATCCTAAAATATCTTAAGGTACAACTTATTCTGAAGGTGATACCACTTGGAATAGTAGAGACCAAAGGAGAAATTGTGAGTTAATGTTTACTCTTTTATTACTATTTTAATCAAATGGCTTTACAACTTAACCTTCTAAATGTGGATATATTTTTTTAAAAGAACACTCAGGTATGTGAAGGCATACCGGTTGTGTTGGAAGGTCACAGCCCTAAGAGTCTGTACTTGAACATTAAATATGCATGTGATTAAAAATATTTTGATTAAGGTTTTCTGTGTGGGCAGTTATATTCTCCTGGTAACAGGTATTTGGTGAAGGTAAAAGCATCTCTTAAAAAATGTTGAAAAACATCTGGTGTTTCAGATCTGTAGGCATGCCACCTCAACAACTATAACAGCTCAGTCTGCCAATATATCGAATGCCTACTCTGATAGGCACTCCTGAAGGCAATTTATGTACATAGCTTTGTACAGGCAGTACCCTGGTTACAAATGAGATAAATTCTATAGATTTATTCTTAAGTTGAATTTGTATGTAAGTTAGAACAGATACATTTACCTATTACCTGTAATAGCTCCCATTGATAAATGCAAGTCATGTTAATCGGATGTTTGTAACTCGGGGACTTACCATAGTAACCTCCATTCATTAAGTGCAAGTTGTACAGAAGTGGGATGTTTGTACCTCGGGAACTACCTATTTCCTTACCACTATCCTGCCAGGGAGAATAGTATTTTTATTTCACACATAAGAAAACTAAGGCTAAGAGAAGATAAGTAGCATGGATAGGCTGTGAATCCAGTTTCCTCTGACTCCAAAGTCCATATTCTTTTCAGAGCATCATGATATTAAAGAAGAACAAGTTGCAAGTGATGCCTGCTGAAGACTTAACGAGTTTAGCATACATACTCCAAAAAGCTTGAAAGAGATTCTATCTTAGTCACGAGAACATATTCATTTACCTACAACTAAAATGCCCATTAAAAAAATTAAACTCCAACACACTGAAGAATATCTTAATCAAACCTTCCCCTCTAAAAGAAGCATTTTTAAAAGGTACCAAGGGTTGTTATTCTTAAAATGATTTTGATGAAGTCAAAGGCAAAAATAGTTTAGGCATTTGATTCAATTTCAATATGTCGCCCTTCCTTGGGAATCTTCCTTTGTTTGGGCATGAAGGGATTCTTGCCATGAGAAACCTCTGATTCCTCCCCTCGATTCTCACTCCCCATCACTCTCCCTTCAGAAGACGCCAAGCAGCAATTACAATTCAGTCAGACTTACAATTCAGTATTAGCCTCTGAGTATGCTGATGATGGAAGAGAAGTCAAAGTAAATAAGCCTAGTAAAAAAATAATTCAGAAGTAAAACCAGTTAAAAAATTATACTTACATCTCCTACTAACAGTATTTAACACACTGTAAAAAGACTGTTGAATAAATGCTTAATTTTTCTGAGAAGCGTAAGACTTTCATAATATGGAAGAACGTTCAATTTGTTTGTTTGCTATTTATTAAAGGAGAATATTTCCCAGTGCTAATCCAGGACCAGAAACGGCTCTTGTTATCCAAGGTAAAGAATCCAAGAACAGGAAGAAGATAGTATAAATATCAGAAACTGATGTAAAAGGACTAGTTCACCCTTTGACAAATCACTTTACCTTAAAACTCATAAAGATATTTATAGTGGCGTTTGAAGAACATGCACGTCTATTTTTGACCAGATCCATATTTGGGTAATCATGTTAGGCCCTGACTGCGGCCCTCTTTTTTCCTCTTAGATGCTTTAGACATGACAACAGATTCCCTCACTCACTAGCCTGTGATACCTGGAACCTTTCTCCAATTAGAAGGACATCACTTAATGCAAAGTTGCAAAAACCTCTAGCAGAATCTATAGTTAAAAAGTCATGAGATGCCAAGCGCCTGGAATTTAGGAAGCTAAGGGAAAAGTTAAGTTCAGAGGCTCTGTGCGCAGATACACTTTTCTGCTTTTTCTGATCCAAAGTTAAGTTGAAGGGATAGTGATGATAGATGAGCAGAGATCTCTAAAGATTCTCCTTTCCTTCACTGCCTTCATGAGTTTATACCAGTTTCTTCCAAATAGAATATTTTCTAAATCTACTTTCTTAAGGTACGATTGACATACACAAAGTTGTACATATTTATTGTATATAATTTATAAGTTTCGAGTTAAGTTCATGTATATACTACAATATATTTCATAAACATATCCATCACCTTCAAAAATTTCCTTATGCCCTGGCAAGCTTTCTTTCTTGTTTAAGGCTAAATAATTCTCTGTATCTATCTATCTATCTATCTATCTATCTATCTATCTATCTATATATATTATATATATATAATATACATATATAATTATATATATTATATATATAATATACATATATAATTATATATATTTATTAATATATATTAATTATATATTTATTAATATATATTAATATATACATATTAATTAAAATAAACATAATGTTATATTATAAACATATAATTAAATATGTTATATTATAAACATAAAATATGTTATATGATATATAATATTATATTATATATGGTATATATATGGTATATCATATAACACATATAAAGACAGAGAGTCCATGTACAATATCAAATGTATATGTATATATGGACTGGCCATACAGTTATACATACACACACACACACACACACACACATATATATATATTATATGTCATATATGTATGATATGTGTATATGTATAACTTTATGGCCATATATACATATATATTTGATATTACATACAGACTTGATATATATATATAGTGTATATATATGTGTGTGTGTGTGTCTACATATATATAAAGTCCATGTGTAGTATCAAATATATATGTATATATATGGGGTGGCCATAAAATTATACATACATGCATATATATGTCATATATATGATATGCATGGACTATATATATATTATATATAATGAATGTTCTCCTTTAATAAATAATATATGTGTAGGGTGGCGCCTATGGCTCAGGGGAGTAGGGCGCCGGCCCCATATGCCAGAGGTGATGGGTTCAAACCCAGCTGCGGCCAGAAACTGCAAAAATTAAAAAAGAAAAAACAATATATATATGTAGAGAGAGAGAGTATTATTTTGCCTTAAACAAGAAAGAAAGCTTGCCAGGGCAGAAGGAAACTTTTGAAAGTGATGGATATGTTTAATTGTATTTGTTTCAGATTTATTTATTTATACATTGGCTATTTTTAGAGACAAGGTCTCGCTCTGGCTCAGGCTGGTCTTGAACTTCTGAGCTCAGGAAATCTACTTGTCTTGGGCTCCCAGAATGCTAGGATTATAGGCGTGAGCCACCATGCCTGGCCTAAGATGAAGATTTTAATTTTTTTAGCCTATACCCCAAAGTGGGATTTCTAGATCATATAGTCGTTTTATTTTTAATTTTTTTGAGGAACCTCACAGGTGTATACCAAAAAGATATAGAGACAATTTCTGAAGACTTAGCAGTGAATGCTATTTGACTGAGTGTAGAGAAAGCGCCTGTTATCACGCCTTTGGGTTCCCCTCACTCGTTTAGTACAACTCACTGTCTAAAGCATCCAGCACGGGGAGAAGTGACTGTTAGAGAGTTGAGGGACAGTTGTAATTTCTCTATTTTATGTAGCTGAGGGATGAGTTTTAACATACTAATTAAGCTTTAACAAATAGTATGCTGATTTAAACCATTTTAAACCTCTATATTTTTTACTCAAGTAATATGTATTTATTGTAAGAAAACTAAGAAAAAAACAGATAGAAAGAAGGAAATCACCCATAATTTTATTACCTAGAGTTAGTTGCTATTAACAATATAGTATTTATAAGATTCTAATGTGCATTTATAAACTATGTTTTGTAAAATGAAATCACATTGAGACTACTTACATTAAATAGTAAGTCTTGCTGCTGCTTACCTGAGTGTATTTTCTTTTGCTTTTTACCAGCACTATCATGTGAACATCTTTGTCTGTCAATAAATACAATTTTACAACGTCATTATTAATGGGTGCCTAATATTCCATCATTAGATATAACGGGATTTATTTTCCCAATAGAAGATACTGTCTTTACAAGACAAAGAAGTAGGTTTTCAATCGATTTTAAAAACAATTAAGAAAAGTGCATTCATTCAAAAAAAAAAAAGAAAAGAAAAGTGCATTCAATCTAAGGAAATAACATGAGCAAAGACATGCGTTTGGAAACAAGGGTGACTAGCAGTTAACAAAAATATGTATCATAAAAGAATAACAACAGGTGAAATTCAGAGGATTGTTTTACATTAGTGCCCAAATTGCCCAAATCTTGGATACTTCATTTAGTCTACATTTAAAAAACTGGGAAACATAGGGAAGGAGCAGGGTTTCCTTTTATAATTTTCCTATAGGTTCATGGTAGTTTGTGATTTTACTGTTTGTCTTTCTAAATAATTTTAGGATTTTTTTTTTTAAATTTTTATTTTTTAGACATAGGATCTCACTATGTTGCCTAGGCTAGCCTCAAACTCCTCAAAAAAGTTGATTCCAAACAATCTGTCAGTCATTTTCTCCTGATAGAAAATTTTCTCTGGGAGGCCAACACAAGTAGATCAGTTGAGCTCATGAGTCTGAGACCAGCCGGAGCCAGAGTGAGACAGGGTCTCTACTAAAATTAGCTGGATGTTATGTGGGTGTTGTGGTGGGCGCCTGTATTCCCAGCTACTTGGGAGGCTGAGGCAAGAGAATCACTTGAGCCCACGAGTTTGAAGTTGCTATGAGCTGTGACACCATGAACTGTGACACCATGGCACTCAACTGGGAGCAAGAAAATGACACTCTGTCTCAAAAAAAAAAAGAAAAGAAAAGAGAAGAAAAGAAAGAAGGAAAGAAAGAAAAAAATTTGTATACACAAATCAAATGGAGAATTCTTATACTGTTCTGCCTAACATTGAGGTGGTTTCACATGATAGGCTTTAATGGAACAACTATGAGATGTTGGGCTCACATAAAAAGCAGTTCCTGACAGGAAATGGTGGCTCACGCCTGTAATCCCAGCACTCTGGAAGGCCAAGGTGTTTCAGGGGCCCCAGTGTTCAGGAGGTAGGCTGGGGCTATCATATCTACTAACATCTTGGATACGATTTGCCCAGCATGGCCTCATTGGATTCCGTGTACTTGAATTGTACCACTTGTTACAGGTTAGCTCTCTTGGTTGGCAAAAAATTTTTCTTTTCTTTTTTAAGATGCAGGTCATGCTTTTGTTCTAATGCAATATCAACCATTCAGCCTTGACATGATTTAAAATGAATATGGCTAGTTTTGCCTTTGAGTGTTTGTATGTGGAATAATCTAATTGACAAGCAATCATGAAGTTTTCTTTAAGTCTCCCCATCATTCAGAGACCCATTTTGTTTAATTTGTTTTTTCATATAGTTTCTGGTGGGAAAAATGCATTGCCTGGTACTGAAATTAACTTGATTGAAATGTCTTGTCCTTTGTCATTTTCCAGTGGCTCAAATGGTTATTTCCCAAGTGTTTAATTTTTTAAGTACAGTATATATTAATTTCACTGTTACTTTCCGACATCCATCATTCCAAGAAAAATTATCACAACTGAATTCATTGAACAGGTTTTTATTTACACTCCAAATCTCACTCAATGTAGAATTATTTAACTTTGAAGATAATATGAATTTGATAAAGATGAGGGTTTTAAAAACCTGAATCATTTATTGATTTGTTAAATGTAATATAATTTTCACATTTTCTTTATAGTATTTTATAATACATCTTTCAGTAGGAAAACACTTAAAAATTAATGCAATCTACAGGAACTGCTCAATCAGAAATAATGAGTAGAGAGGTCACTTGTCAAACACATAATGTTTGAAATACTTGTATTTAAGGAGTTCTAGTCTTTGAGGTAAAAAGATCAGTCATGAAAAATATGGATTCACTGGGCTTCTGAATTCTGTACAACATATCACGATTTTTGCTCCTAGGCTAAAGATAGAAAGTAAAATAAAATGTTCTTTGTCCATTTAGTTATCCTTGACTCCATGAAATTCTCCAAAGTAATTACTGGTGACCACAATACCACCTACCAGCAAGAGCAGTGTTGACCATGTGCCAACTGCCTTATTGGTGACCACAGCTGCTCTTGACTGGAGCAGATGTTTCTCCTTTTTCCTTGGCAGTAAAATTTTATTGAGCAGTTTTACAAATATGGAGTAGCATACTCTACCTGCTGAGTGGCTGGAGCCCTTAGCACCCTTTGCATAATCACGTTAGATTTCTCTTGTCTACCATCAGTCCCTACCTCTGTGTTCCACACATCTTACCGTCCAGGACTCAGGAGTTGTAAACTGCAGTGCCCTGGGGTTTGCTTCCCTACCCACCCATGTAATTTTCCCAAAGAAAATAATGTTGGAACAGCAACCACATTTGTGGTTGCAACTTTGCAGCTTTAAAAGGCTGTCACATTGGAACATTGCTCTACCCATTGTGGGTTTACAAAAAGGAGTTAGGGTACTTTGTTGGGATGTTTTGTTAGGATGCTTTTCTGAATTTTTCCACATCTCTTTGGTTTGGATGTTGACTTGGAAATCTCTTTTGGATTAGCTTCTTTTGGAGAACCTTCTGCCTTTCTGAGCATGTCTTATATCTTTTCCCCATCAAAGCTGCCAGGGAACTTCTTCTGATTCCATCTCTTAATAGATAGTACCCTATTTGAGTCCTGAAGATTGAAGAACTTAACAGTCTCAATATGCTTCTGAATTGGATTGGATTATTTAACATAATGTTTTTCTATATAACTTGTCCCTGGGTAAAGGAACAGATTTGTGAGTTGTAGCTGATACTACTTAAAAAAAAAAAAAGGAAATCTAAAGGACCATTCCTACAATGATTGCAGCCTATTTCCCAGGACCTTTCAAAGCAAACAACTCGTAAAGATACTGGCAGTTGAGGGTCTAAGCCCCAGCCTGGCATGAATTCCCAGAGAGCCGAAGGCCTTGGGAGGAAGGGTAAGATATAAGAGCAGAGGGCAAAGGCCACATGGTGAGAATTTGCCTGGTTTGTGCCTCCTCGGCAGGGAGGAAGTAACAGTGACCTCAGACCTGAGTGGTCAGGTCATTCCAGGAGTCTGTTGCTGTGGGAACGTAGCATGCTTCATGGCAGATGACCAATCCTGATAGCCTGAACTTAAGGCTTCCAATATTCTAATATTCTATTTAGTCCATATTAGGACATGTAGGATAAGATGAGTGACTACTTTAGATCTAAAGGTCAAGAAATCTGAAGCACTATCTTCACCTTTTATACTTCAAATCACTTGGAATAGCTTAAAGAAAAAATAAACTCTCAAAGATCTTCAAGAGAAGGTCTTTTTTAGGTTAATATATATTCTTTTCCTACTTCTATTCCTCCAGCAAAAGTTCATTTTTAAAATAAGACACTTGAAAGCAATATCAGCACTGCTAGCCTGGGTATTTGGCTCAGGCCTGTGTCTCTTTTTCTTTTTCTTTTTTTTTTTTTTTTTTGATGTTCCCAGAGCAGAGCACTCCTTAAACTAGGATGAGAAAAGTTAATTTTAATCCTCCAAAGGCTTATTTGCTAGCACAAAAGTTCACGAGACACACCCAACAACTATATTGCTGAAAACTTAAGGAGAGAAATCTCGGCAGCAAAGATGGACTCTGGTTGTCCCAATATAGAATTGTGTCTCTGGCTGAAGAAAGTTTGTTTTAGGAGCATCAATTAATACAAGAGATAGAAGGCATGAGTTTTCTCTTAGCTGGAGTAAGGGAAAACTTTTTGTTCTTCATATTGTTTCAGGAATCTCAGAAGAGAATTCTTTAGAACTATTTGTAAAATGATGGTTATCAGGAGTTATTTCCAAGGATGTTTAAGTGGCTGTTCTCTGCCCAATAGTTTATTTTTTATTTCTATTTCAGATTAGTGCAAGGGTACAGATGATTAGATTATGCTGTTTGCGTTTGTTGGGTAAAGTCCAAGCTGTAGTTGTGTCCCTCCTCTAGGAGGTGTGCCGTACACTCTGCATTGTTTCTGTTAGGGGAGAGCACGCGAGTTCCCCCTCTGCCCAATATTTTTAATAATTACTACCCCTTAATCTGTCATCGGTCAAAAGGGAAACAGACTTTTCTTTTTTTTTTTTTTTTTCTTTCGAGGCAGAATCCCTCTTTGCTGTTTAGGCTAGAGTGCCATGGATGATCGTAGCTCACTGCGCCCTCAAACTCCTGGGCTTCAGCCATCCTCCTGCCTCAGCCTCCCAGGTAGCTGGGCAAAAGGGTCTGCCACCACGCCTACTAAGTTTTGTACTTTTTTGTAGAGATGGGGTCTCACTCTTGTGCTCAGGCTAAGAAAGTCTTTCTGTATCTAGTTGCTAGGCCCATGGAATATGAAATTGTGGTGACCTAATCACATTTAAAATTTTTAAAACTTTCTGGTTTGAGATGATTTCTTAGGGTACTAAGATATCATCTTCCCCAGAGATTATGAATTAGTAATTGACTGAGGCAGTCTTGAAGAGGTTGAAAAACTCCAGGTACTGAATAATAGCAGCTGTTTTAGACCTAGAGAAGATTATGAAATGACTGCTTTTTCTATACGAAAAACCTAAGGCTAACCTTTTTTTTGTTGTTGTTGTTGTTGTTGTTGTTGAGACAGAGTCTTACTTTCTCTCCCTTGGTAGAGTGCCCTGGCGTGACAGCTCACAGCAACCTCAAACTCTTGGGCTCAAGCCATCCTCTTGCCTCAGCCTCCCGAGTAGCTGGGACTACAGGTGCTCACCACAACGCCCAGGCTGGTCTCGAACCTGTGAACTCAGGCAGTTTACCCACCTCGGCCTCCCAAGTGCTCGGATTACAGGCATTAGCCACCACACTCGGCCCCTAAGTCTAACCTTGATGGAAGTTCACGTAAAGTTCACACCCAAGACTCAGTAGAGAACTTTGCCTTAATATTGTGTGATTTGATAAATGTAAGACCTTACTGTTCCTATGTCATGCATCCTCCTTAGTACATATATGAAGTGAAAGATTACTAAAGGGAGGGTAAAGAGGAAAAGCTAATTTATTTACTTACTTATTTTTTTGAGACAGGTTTCATTCTGTCGCCCTGAGTAAAGAGCCATGGTGTCATAGCTCACAGAAACCTCAAACGCTTGGGCTCAAGTCCTCTTAATCAGAAAAACACCAGCTAGTTTTTCCATTTTTAGTAGAGACAGGGTCTTACTCTTGCTTAGACTGGTCTTAAATTCCTGAGGTCAGGAGATAGATCTACCCCCCATGGCCTCCCAAGATGCTAGCATTACAGGTGTGAGCCACCATTCCCAGCCAAGAAAAGCTAATAAATGTAAAGTACAACTTCTGATCATTTTTTTCTTTTTGAGACGGAGTCTCACTATGTTGCACTCAGTAGAGTTCTGTGGCATCACAGCTCACAGCCTCAAACTCTTTGGCTTAAGCAATTCTTTTGCCGTAGCCTCCCAAGTATCTGGGACTATAGGCACCCACCACAAGGCCCAGCTATTTTTTGGTTGCAGTCGTCATTATTGTTTAGCAGTCCCAGGCCAGGCTTGAACCCGCCAGCCTCAGTGTATGTGGCTGGCGCCCTACCCACTAAGCTACGGGTGCCACCGTAATTCTGATCATTTTAAATGTAAGAAGGTGATTTATTAACAAATGCTCCTTCATACAGTGTGAGTTCTGGCATATCATACAAAAAGGGCCTGCTAAGCCATTGGCAGGATTCTCAATATATTGTGTAAGATAGAAGGAGGACTGAGACAAAGGCTTATTTTTCATTTAAAAAAAATTGCTCTAGGAACAGGTTTTAACTGATCACTGCTCTGTACTGTATCAAGCCATAATATCCAGTGAGTCATGAAGGCATTAGGGAAGCACTGGAGACATCATAAGAAGCATTTGAGTTAATGTTTGAGATAAGGAAGATGATTATCTTTTAAAAAGAAACTGAAATTAAAGGGCACAGTCTCCCATTTTCAGACAATCGAAACACATTCCTTTCAGTGATACCTAATTTAAACTGATGTACGTGCTGTATTGGAAGTGTGGTAAGAGGCAGAATGGCAAACTAGAGCCCAGGCTTCTAAGCTGAGCGCTGGATACTTGTAGACTGTGAGGCTTTGGGCAAGTTACTGTCAGTCTTGGCTTCAATTTCCTTACCTGAAAGTGAGTGATAAACTAGATACCTGTATTGGGTCTTTCTGGTCCAAGGAGCCCAGGAATCTGGTTTTTGAACATTATTCTACATTATATAATCTCAGAAAGGTTTTAGGATTTGAGGCTGCCTTTTTGGTCCTTCATATCAATGAGGGTACTTAACACTCAGGAGGGCAATGTCCAGTTCTGCTACTTCCTCCTAGCTAGGAATTTAAATGGGCAGACATACTCATCCCCCCAGCCCTGGCCCGAGAACCTTTAACTAGAGAAGTCATTTTATTTCCTCTGAGTCAGTCTCATATCACTGGTACTAAGAGCTGAGCACTGCTTGCCCAATTAGGAGAGGAGACATTGGAGGCCTCAGCCTAGTATCTCGGCCTTCCAGGATTTGTCAGCCTAGTGACAAGCTGGTGGGGAGTCAGTTAACTCTAGGCCCGATTCTAATGTATTGGGGATTCTTTACTGAAAAAAAAGACTGGCTCCTGGTCCATCCAAGACCCTGCCCCTAAAGTCTCTAGGTTGATGACTGATATGTTAGTCTCTTGGGACAGGGCTGAACAGTTGAGAAAAGTAGCAAGAGCATCAGATCTCTGCAGGTCATCTGGCCCTCATAAAAAAGCAATAGCAACTGGGAAAGGGCTAGACTGCTAGGTTCCCAGCTAGAGCGGATTATTAGACAAAGCCACCCACTCCATCTTTGTTTATAGAACTCATTTTCAGGAACAAGTGTTTTATAGTGAAGTGGAGATTGTAAAGAAGCTATTTATAATGAAGATCCCAAATTTTGAGCTTTATATCAAGTTCGATCTAAAGGAACTTTACATAGGTGGCAGTTTAGAAGAAAAAGAGAGAAAAGGATAAAGAAAAAAACTAATAAAAATAGCTGAGATCACTCAACAGTTATCAAGAAACAGATACTACAGTTTTATAACACAAAGTACTAAAAGTATATGCACTCTTAAAAGGCAATTAAAACGTATGCTCTGAAACTATAAAACATTTTCTTTTCATCTGCAACATAGAAGGCAGATTACAACACATTAATAACGTTTTGTTTAGAATTCAGTTTCTGATGGTTTCCAAATGTAGTCTGTGTAGATTAACCAGAAGGAGTCCAGTTCCCTTTTTTAAGAGCGCTTGTAAAGGAAAGCAATGTGGTAAGATTGTTATGAAAAGAGAGTGTATTTAGGAAATAGCACTTAGCAGGGTCTCTCTGAATGGCTGCCAGGTCAGGAAGCTGAAGTGCAAGGCTTGGCCCTTGTTCAGCCCCCCCAGTTCCAGTTCCTTGACCACACAGTACGTCAGGAACATGTCACAAGCCAGCCAGGAAGACTCAGCCCCGCCCAGGGGCCAGCTTGGCACGGCTGCTTTCACATAACCCAGGGCTCCAGAGAGGCCGGAGGCAGGCATTCCAGGGCCACGGGAACATGCAATTTTTTAAAATAGAAATGAAGAACTTAAAAAAAAAAAAAAGCCTGGGAATTAAACAGTAGCTGAGTCCTTGTGGAACATGGTCCCTGGTGTAGAGTGTCAGAGGAGAAAAGGGACTTAAAGGTTATCACATCCTCTGCCCTCATCTTATAATTGACCTGCCTTCAACTGCAGTGGTGGAGCCAACAGTGGAATCGTATCTCTGAGCTCTCAGGCTGCTTAAACCCGCGGCTTTTCCCTCACCAGGCTAAGCCTTCTGCTGACGGAGCTCCATTCCATCCTTAGGGGCCAACTGCACTGCTTGGGGGTCCTCTCCCCCTTCGACTTCGGCTCTAGGAGGCTAAACTCTCCTCTGTTGTGGGGCCCTTTGCTCCTTCTGCTGGCCCAGCTGCCCTTGGTCTCAGTCTGTTTCCTCATTTGCAAATTGGAGACAACCATTTTGTTAGAGTTGTGAGAATGGATTGAATAGATACAGGTGACAATGACAGCCCCTGGCATGTGATGAGGGCTCAATAAATGTTACCTGTAATCACTTGTGATCCTAGTACTAGCATCATACAGTCATTTGTGTTATTACTGTTACTACTACTGCATTTCCACAGTTGCTGCAGTGGCAGTCACCCCTGGAGTGTGCCCTTAAGGGACATTAACTCTGTCATAGGAGGCTGTCAGACCCGGGATTGCAATGGGGACAGACGCCTCCCAGCAACTGCTTTAGGAAGTCCTGCCCTCAGATCCCAGCCCACGAGCAGAGGCTCAGAGGTGTGCTGTTTGTTTGTTTTAGTTTTGTTTTGCTTTTTCATCTGTGTTTTATAATTTTAGTTGAAAGAGACTTTACAGATGCTTAGGCATTTATTCTAGTTCAGTCTCTACAGTCTACATGTGGGAAAACTGAGGCTAGAAAGACAAAAGCGATTGGCCTCTATCTTGTTAGCCTAACTTGGTAATTGAATAGAACCTTGTCTTAATTTACATATAAAAGGAAAATTGGAGGAGAAAGAGCCTTAGGGTAATACCCTCAAGACCTAAATCCTCTAGCCTTTCTTCCACTTTCCCCCCAGACCCTGTTTAAAACTCTGGTTTGGACCTTGTTCCTTAGTCAGCAAGGAGGCAACCCTGAGGAAAAACTTCAGGAGAGCCAGCCTCCTTCCTTAGGTATTATTAGAGAACAATCTGCTGTAAAAGTTAAGTGGGGTTTGTTTGTTATTTAAAAGCTTGAAGAGATTTAACCCTGCTGGGCTGCGACTACCTCACCCACAGCGTCCCTTTAGGCCTCACATAATACTTTAACTGTAAAGAAGACTTACTTCCAGGGATGCTTAAAGAACTAAGTGAAATGACTTTTTAGTTGATTCCTCAATTATATTTTACTTCGAGCCCTTATTTCTCCTTTACCTTAGTGTCAAATCAGTTTTCCTGTTTTTTCTAAAATATTTGATTAAGTTTAAGATTAGAGGATTTATACTGTTTTTAATAGCCAATAGGTATAGTATAGTATTGCTGGCAGGGTCTTTCATACTTATCAACAACAATACTACAACAATAAAAGCATCATTTTCCTAGGAAAATCAACTATAAATTCATCCCAACTTATAAAGAGAACATTTTAGCTTTTTCCTCTTAAATTTTTTAATTTTGATATTACCTGGTACTTTATTTTTTTAATGGTATTTTCCTCTTTGGGACTTTGGTTTCATGAATCCCAATTTGTTCTGAAGGCACCAAAGCAGATTTTCAAAGACAATTTTCCAATTGTCACAGGAAAAGCACAATGGCTTATTGAAGTTTCACATGTTGCTCTTTTTGGAGCTACCAGAGATTGGAACGTCTCTACCCCAGAGTTGGATGAACATATCCAAGTTTTTCCTTCTTTGATGCTTGTCAAAAATATCTTTCCCAGCTGATCTTGTTTCTCATTTTCCAAAGAGCAGAACCAAAGCTCAAGAGGTCACCCAATAAGGTAAGGGGAGAGCTTGGATGAGTATGCCCACGTTGCTTTGCCTGACGACCTCCAGAATACACCTTCTTCAGTTTCCATGTTATACTTTCTGACATTTCTTCTTAATTTGACAGTGTCTGAAAAGTAGCACAGGAAACTGGTGGTAACTACCAATGGGACAGAGACTGCTGAATAGCATCAGTACCCAAATGTCGTCCCAGCCTTCTCAGGAGCCACAGTGGCCACATCCTCATGCCCTGTGGAGTCAGTGTGAGCCCTGAAATCACGGTAGGCTCAGCTCGGTACTTCTCTGGATAGTTGGCGTAAGTGCTGTGTCTGTATTGCGTGAGGTTGTTTTCCTCAGCATTCTCACTCTTTGGAAGCCTTTTATGCTCGCTTTTTCCTGTAGCCACACTGTGTGTGACATTGGGGACTAACAGGCTCTGAGTGTAGATGAGGAGAACCTCGCCATAGCTTGCTTTTCTCTGGGCTGTTTGTTATAAAGTCTTGGCAATTTGTTTAGATGTTCAGTGAGTGGTATCTAATAAAATGGTAAATGGCTGGGATTTGGCTCTAAGGAGTTTGGGGCCTTATGGTTTCCTTGCCAAGCTACTGTATGCAGATCTGTTTCTGGACTTTAGATAGATAGGAGTTGCCACTGTATTCTTTGTCCCCTAAAAATCAGAGTCTGGTCAAACTGAGAAGTTATTTTATGAAATTCCAAGTCATTACTGTCGCGCATTTATTTTGCAGCTTTGTTTTCTTACCTTTTGCAGTCAGTATATGTTTTCTACCCCCTGTCAGCCTCAAGGGAAGACCTTAGTACTGTCCGTGAATACCTCTCTGAGCAACTCCTGGGGCTGAACTCAGGTTCCTTTTGAGGTATTTCTCTACCACGGTGAAGATTTTAGATTTTTAAAAATACGTTATGTTTTATATAATGTTTACTGAGCGTTTCCACCACATTATTTCCTTTTAAATCTAAACCTGTGAGATGGGTATTATCATGCCCATTTTACTGATAAGGATTAAGTAAAGAAACTCTAAAATCACTTTGCTAATAAAGTACAGAACTCTGGCATTGAACCCGTGTCTTTAGTCATTTCTTTTTAATACCTTCTTTTCTTTTCTTTTTTTTTTTTTCTTCTTTTTGGAGACAGAGTCTCACTAATGTTGCCCTCAATAGAGTGCTGTGGCATCATAGCTCACAGCAACCTCAAACTCTTGGGCTTAAGTGATTCTCTTGCCTCAGTCTCCCAGTAGCTGGGACTCCAGGTGCCCGCCACAACGCCCGGCTATTTTTTGGTTGTAGTTGTCATTGTTGTTTGGCAGGCCCGGCCTGGGTTCAAACTCGTCTACCTTGGTGTATGTTTCTGGCGCCCTAACCACTGAGCTACAGATGCCGAGCCATTCAAGAATACCTTTTACTGGATTGCTAGAGCTCAGGAGTTCAAAACCAGCCTGAGCAAGAGCGAGATCGCATAAAAAAGAAAAAAAATACCTTTTGCCAAGTCACCTTCCTTTGAGTGGAATACTTCAGCAGCCCCAAGAGATTCTTTCTTTATCCCACAAAAGCAAATGTTTTGATCTTAAAATATTTTTCTCCTCAAATGCCTTATGTGATTTGTTTACCTTCAAATAATAGAAATCAAAATTCATCATTGTCTCGTTTAAGGTAACATTGTGTAGTAGAAGGAACAGGGAATTTGGGATTAATCAAATAATTCAGTATCTGATTCTTCTCTGCAGTAAGTGTATGACCTAGCCTGTTTCTTCCTCTGTACTAATGTGCACGACAAACCCCTCGAATGGGTCTCGCGATGGTAAAGCAGTGACGCGACACTGCACCGCTCAGCAGCGGGATCCAAGGAACAGAAGCTCCTCTTCCGCTTTCACTTTGGTTCCGGCAGGTCCTTTTTTCTTACCTCCCACTTCTTTCCAACTCTGTGGTCCTGCCAGATGTCATTATGTGTCACCTCTGTAGCATCCTTTTTCTTTCCTATCTTCGTATTTTTAGCCGTATCCTTTTGCTACTTATAGAATCCCTACTCATCCTTCAAGATTCAGACCAAATATCACCTTACCTTGTAGGTGTTTCTGATCATTACAGTCAGAAATTGTCTTTTTTTCTGAGTATCTTTGTCTTTAATAATCACTGCTCTTATGTGGCACTTAGGTTTTTCCTTATGTTGTCTATTTATTTATGTATCTTTATATCTTTCCTCTCAGAGCTTAAACCCATTGTGGAAAGGAGCTGTACCTTCTTGCCTCTAGATATCCATCATGATGTGTAGCATAGCTCCAGGGAGGCTGCGGGGTGTGTTTTACAGGCAGGCTCATCTGGGTTAATGTGGGTCAGCCACTTTCTTACTAGCTGTTGACCTTAGACTAGTTACCTCACTCCCTTAAGTCCCTGAAAATGTGAGTAATCATGCCTACTTCATGTGATCATGACATGGATTAAATGAAATAACATGTAGAATGCCTGGAACAAAATGAGTGCTTAATAAATGTTAGATTTCTTTCTTTGATCATAATATAAAATGGATTAGGTATTAATAAAATGATGTTCACTCCTTATTCCATGATTTTCTTTTTCTTTTTCTTTTTTTTTGGCTGGGACTGGGTTTGAACCCACCACCTCTGCATATGGGGCCAGTGCCCTACTCCTTACAGGCACCGCCCCCCCCTCCTTTTTTTTTGACGCAAAGTCTCACTACTTCGCCCTCAGTAGAATTCTGTGGCGTCAAAGCTCACAGCAACCTCAAACTCTTGGGCTTAAGTAATTCTCTTGCCTCAGACTCCCAAGTAGCTGGGACTACAGGTGCCCACCACAGTGTCCAGCTATTTTTTGTTGCAGTTGTCATTATTGTTTAGCTGGCCCAGGCCGGGTTCCAGCCTGCTAGCCTCGGTGTATGTGGCAGGCGCTATAACCACTATACTATGGGCGCCAAGCCTATTCTGTGATTTTCTAAAAAGTGGAATTGTTAATAATAAATCTTAGTAGATCTGATGTAATGGGGACTTGCTTCCGCCTTCTGCAATTTATTTGGGAAGCCAGGTGTCACTCTGTGCAAGAACCACAGAACGCAAGCTACATATAGACAACCAACTACTCCATCTTATTCTAGCATATGGATTTGTATTTGTAATTCCCCCTAGATAAGATTGTACCATCCCTCTTAATTTTATTAATCCATTCTAAACTGACAGATGTTCAGCAAGCCTTGAGCGCTTGAGGATTCTTGTTTTGTTTCTGATTAAAAGATGAGTTTCCTTCTTAAAGCCGAGGGTCTAAGTATCACTGCCCTTCTCTCCTAAACAGCTTGTTTGGATGCCAGAAGTAAACTTGTTATTCTCTGTTGGACACTAAGAAGCTTTTCAGTATCTAAGCCCCTTCTGAAATGCTTCCTTCTAGTGGGCAGGAGAGTGGCACAAGAATAGTTTAGCAATAGTATCTGTTACTTTCTAGACGCTTAGTAAATAGTAGTTAGTGTAATCTTTACTTTTATTTATGTTTTTTTATTTTGGAAGAGTTTGGGGAGAGTAAGCAGAACTCCCAGACCTAATCTGCGTTTTGATCTCTTTTCTTCTTGAAGGCACACAGAATTTGAGAACACAGAAATTCAGCCAGATAATGACCCCAAGTTACAGCCAATGTTCCAAAATGGTTTGTGCTTTGTTCTTTCTTACTAGTGTCCAGCTCTGACTTTAATAGCACAGTAATTGCCAGTTCCTATCCGTAGGGGTTAAGAACATCATCAGATGATCTATTTAATGCTGGAGAAGCTGAGGCTGTCTAACTTGTAGTCTGTTCTTAGGTCACTGGCTACAAGCTACTCTAGAAAGCAGCTTGTCAGCATAAGAATTTTAAAGAAACCATGTAAGTTTTCCAGCTATGGAAGCTGGTTTCTTCTGTTTTTTCTTCCCCCTTCTATCAACCTACTTCCAAGAAGAGTCTCATGTTCTGGTTCCAGGGCACCAGCCTTAGCGTGGGCAGCTGTTCATTACTGGCCTAGGACAATCATACTGGAGATCTCCCCAGACATCAGACACTTGCTATCATTTCTGTTCCCCTGTTGGCTGATCCTCTAATGCTTTTAGGGGCACCTGAGGTCACCTTTTGCACTAAGGCATGTCATTTGGTGGGCATTTTACTGATTAGGACTGTGGATATGCCTCCTATCGCGTTGGACTGACTTGGTAATAATAATCATAGCCACTATTTATTGAACTGCTATGTGAGGCAAGTACTATATAGGTGGCCGAAGACAGATTATTGTTGTTAATCCTCACAACAGCCCTTTAAGATAGGTATTAAGGTGAAGATTATTACACCATTTTATAGATAAGTATTGGAGAAGTCAAGTAACTTGGACAAGGTTTAAACAGTTACTAAATGCCAGAGCCAAGACTTAACTTCAAAGCTTTGTTTCCACCCTGTTTACAGAAACCTCAGAATGCCCCCTGAAACTCTGAAATCACTGTGGTATTTCACACTAACATGACCAAAAATTCCCAGGACATTAATTCAGTGATCTGAGTTGAATGTGTAGAGGCATTAGCCAATTTGAAAGCAGATTTCCACAGTTTTACAAGAAAACCCAGAGAACTCCAAGTGCATTAGACCAATTGGAATTGAAAAGCTTAAGTAAAAAATCTTCATTTTAAGGTCATCTGTTTATACTGACATGAGGTCTATGGAAAATGAGGGAGCTGGCATCGTGTTTCTGAAATATGCAATTTTACAGTGGGAACGTGTTGTAAAACGCCCTGCCACTGTTGTTTTCCTTGGGATTTAGGGTGAGAGACATGAAGGCTGACAACTCTCTTCCTGTTGTAGGTCAGAGCTTCAAGGAACTCTATAATCTTCCCACCAGCTTTAGTCTCTCCTGGAGCTCACGGGTAAAATTAGATGCTGGCTGGACTTCAGTAGTTGAGTCTGAAAGCTTTCAGAGGCTGAGTCAGACCTCTGCCGCAGACTGCTTCTCACAGTACTGCTGGGGGAGACTCTCTGTTTGGTAAACTGATGAAGGTCTGACAATTCTACCATAAAGCACCATTAATAACATTGCCCATAGGAGCAGAAGAAAATTACCTTTGGTTAATCTCCTTGGAAACGAGGTCAGGCCTTATCTTCCTTCTACCAATGTGCTCATTCTCCTCTAGATGAGCGGTTCTCAACCTGTGGGTTGCGACCCACAGGAACTGTATTAAAGGGCCTTGGTGTTAGGAAGGTTGAGAACTGCTGCTCTAGATGTCGTAGTGCACAGTATGTGTGCTGTGACTGTTGGGAAACAATAACAACTCTACATGGGAGTTTAGTTGGGATTGTTATTCTGATTGACTCTAAGAGGCAGATATGGTGGAAAGGGTATGGAAAGAAATTATTTGGAAAAAAAAATTATGTAGAGACTGCGTGCCCTCCCAAACCAGCATCAAACACATTTATCTAATTTGACACATTTTGCCTGGAAGTCATAGAAATAGACAGAGATGTCCCTGTAGGAATATAAAAAGCCAGAGACTAAAGCCAGACTACAAAGGGCGGACCCATTAGGGAAGTACCTCCCTGGGGAGCGGGTGGGCAGGGAGAGAAGGTTAGATGGCAATTATTAAATATTGAATCAAGAGAATGTTCAGAGAAGCTGCTATCCAGGGAAACCCTCCTCTCCACTCCTAGCTGGGCAGGGGACAGTTAAGTAAAAGGAGTTCTGTTTATTCTCTGCTACAGGATGCTACCCCCAGACCCCTTTATAAGTCAGACTTGCTTGATTACTTCTTTTAATTCAAGGCTCAAAACAGCTTGTAAAGTTTTTTTTTTTTTTTTATCATTCCATTCCAGATTGTGTGGGCCACACTGCAGCACGAGCTCTCCCTGTATCCACATCTGTTTTCCAACCTCATTACTCTTCTGTTATTACATTCATTAAAAAAAGGAGCTGTTTATTTCTTTTCTGCATGTTTTCCCCCCAGTTTCAAAAGCCAAAATGGTAAATCATGTGGTGTTTGATGTGACCATCTCCACAATTTCTAGCATACAAATTGATGCTTGCATGTCAAGGAATCGGTTGAACCTTACTGCTTAAATTAGCTGTAGCCAAGCCAAAGCTCCCAACCTACATGAGGCTGTTTCACGGGAGACAGAGTATCGAGATGCCTCATTTCTGTATCAGAACATATGTCATTGTCTCTAGGGCACATGATAGGAAAGTGAATTTTTTTTTTTTTTTTTGGACAGTGTGACTTCTGAGAACTTTAATTTGAATATCATTATTTAAAGACAAATGAAAGCTGGGAGGCCAAACTTTAGGATTTAGGGTGGTTTTACTTAGTGAAGAAAAAGCTAAGAGAAATGAGACAAGGATGTCCGTAAAAACCATTTCTGTGCAACATTATACAGGAAGTGCCAGCGAATGCAATGAAACACGAATAACAGATAAGTGGTATAATAAGCATTGGAAACAGAAAGACACGGCTTACTTTGTTTATAGATAATATTATTTGCTGCATAGAAAATTGAGGAGCATCAACAAACTATTAGAATTAATTTAAAAATTCAACAAGGTTTCTGGATGTAGAAATTGATGGTATTCCTACATGTCAGCAATAACCAATTAGGAAAAAAAGAACCTACTTGCAATAATAATCAAAAGCACAAAGAAGATAGGAATAATCCTTAGAGCACATGTGAAATCTTTATAGGAAATTTATAAAGTTGAAGGACTGAAGACCCACATACATGGATATAACATGTCCACATAAAGGAATGCTTAAAACTTTGAAGTTGTAAATTATTCTAAATTAAGCTAGAAATTAAGGGAAACTCTACTGGAAACCATGTAAGTTTTTAATTACTCAGAATCCTGGCAGGAAACCCGTGGCACACGCAAAAGTGTTTACTGAAGAGAGTTAGTGAAGGACCTATTCACAAACGTGTGGACAAAGCTTGGGGACAGCCAGAAACCAGCAGGGGAAGGTGAGCACACTGAGCTAGCAAAAGCAAGACACCTTGACAGCCCCTGGGCCTGAAGCTGCAACCGGGGAAAGCAGTTATCAAAACGTGGGGCTGTAGCTTTGCCCACCCAACAGGCCTTTCACAGAGGACCAGCTACTACTAACCTAGGTACCAGTACAAGGGAGCCTAGCGGAAAAATATCTTGTCCTGTTTCTCCCTCTGCCCTGGGTTCTCCTGCCATTGGCCATCTCGTTAGCTAAGTATAAGAAGAGCCCATCTGCAGGTCGGCATCACAGGATGTACAGCAAAGTGAGAAGTGGAAAGTGGATCTAAAGGAGCAATTAGAGAATACTCATTACACGTTTTTTCCATAAAATTTTTCAAGGTGATGTTGAACGTCATGGGGAAGATCAAAGGGTTAAAGCCAGCAAAGAACAATTCTGAAGAAAACAGAGCTCTTAATGAATTTCATTTGAATCCCATTTAATTTCGGTCCTACCAGATATTAAAATGTAATATAGTTACATTTTATATATATATATATGAAATATATATTTATATATTAACATAAAATGATAATGATTAAGACAGAAATTGACAACACCGTTGTTATGGAGACAGACAGTAGAACATAATTCACATATGTAGAAACTTGATATATGACAAATCAGTGTTGAAAGATGGATTGTTCAATAACTTATGCTGAACAGCTGAGGCAAGAGGATCGCTTGAGCCTGAGATGGAGGTTGCTGTGAGCTGTAACGCTACAGCACTCTACTCAGGGTGACAGGTTGAGACTCTGTCTCAAAAAAAAAAAATCAAAAACTCTCACCATAAGTGTTTGTGAGGATGTGGATACTTAGATACTGTTGGTACTACATAGAAGTAATTTAATGTAACTGGAGTATAAATTGCAATGTCTAGAAAAGTGGCATAAAGTCTAGAGCCAGATTATTCTCATAAAATGGGTATAGTGACATAATCTTCATTAGGTTATTATGAAGATTAGATCAGTTTATATATACATAAATATATTTATTGATTTGTGCAGTTCCACCTGTAGATATGTAATCCAAAGAAAGCCCTGACTTGCATGTAAAAGAAGACTCACTCAGTACTGTTTATTGCCAATTGTTTATTGCCAATGAATAGAAGAATGAGTTAAAAAAAATCATGTTATATTTATTTTGTAGCAGTAAAAATAATGAAACAGACCTATCTATAGTAACATAGGTAAATCTTAAAAATATGTTGAGAATAAGAATAGTCCAATATTGGGAAGGTGGGAGAAATAGGACCAGGAATGGGCACACAGATTTCAGCTGTATCTGTAATATTTCATATCTTTAAAACAGTTTTAAAAATCTAAACTAAAGGGCAGCACCCATAGCTCAGTGGGTAGGGCGCCAGCAACATACACCTAGGCTAGCGGGTTCAAACCCGCCCAGGCCAGTTAAAACAACAGTGACAAATGCAAAAAAAAATTAGCTAGGTGTTAGGGCGAGTGCCTGTAGTCTCAGCTACTTAGAAGGCTGAGGCAAGAGAATCGCTTAAGCCTTGGAGGTTGCTGTGAGCTGTGACGCCATGGCACTCTACCAAGGGTTACAGCTTAATACTCTGTCTCAAAAAAAAAAAAAAAAAAAATCTAAACTAAAAAGTGAGCTAAGCGGTTAGTTATGGTCATATTTTTAAGAATATGCAAGAGATATTAGAAGTATCATAGAAAGAAACTGCCTTGTAGAAAGAAGAATGTGGTCTTTGGAGATAGACAATCCTGGATTTAATTTCACTTTTTAAAAAAATCATTATTATTATCAGTTGTTGTAGCCTGATATGGATATGGACCACTTAACATGGTTAACCCCTGCAATAGTTTGAGGAATAAATGAGGTACCAAATAATAAAACATAGTACCTGATACGTAGTAAATACTCAGTAATTTTTCCATTCAGTTTCTTCTTACACAAGGAAAAGAAAAAGCTAATTAACATTCCCCTTAGAAAATACTCTTAAATCAAATTCCTGCTTCTGTGGGCCTGCTTCTACAATCTTGTCTTGGCTGCAATTCATGTTGGCTTTGAATGAGGATTGCCAATTCATGCCCAAACATACTGAAGCAAGCTCACTTGATAAGGAAATGAACTTCAGGATCTCGCTATATAAAACCCTTATTCTTTTTTTCCATCAAGTAGTGTATTTGACAGTATTTGGGTATATACCAGCTGTACATATTTCACAGATGAAATGACCATAGTCTTTTTTTTTAATTATTATTATTGTTGGGGATTCATTGAGGGTACACAGAAGCAGGTTACATTAATTGCTTTTGCTAGATAATACCCCTCTTCTCTGTGTCATGCCTCCATAAGGTCAACCCTATCCCTTGACCCCCTCACGCCCTCCCTCCTTCCCTTTCTCAGCATAGTCCTTATCTTTATCCTACAAAAATCTTTGACTTTGCATTTTTATAGTGAGCATTTTTTTGTGGGAACTGAGCTGGAGGGTGGTTATTCTCCCTGCTGCTCCAATAAGAAAGACAGATGTCTTTGTCATCTAGGAGAAACTTGACCTCATTTTTATTAAAATGATACCTATTCTAGGCACACTCACTCTGTCACTGAGGCTGGGGTGCAGTGGAGTGATCATAGCTCACTGTAACCTTGAACTCCCCGCCTCAAGGTATCCTCCCACCTCAGTCTCCCAAGTAGCTAGGAATATAGGCATGTGTCACCACACCTGGATAATTTTTTTTTAATTTTTTTAGAGATGATATCTTGCTTGTTATGATGCACAGGCTGGTCTTGAACTCCTAGCCACAAACAGTTGCTTCGGCTTCCCAAAGTACTGGGGTTACAGGTGTGAGCCATCACACCCAACCTAGGCACACCTTTTCTGATCCTTAACAAGCAACTTAATGAATTTCATATGAAAACTTCTGTAACAATCAAGTTAGGAAATATAAGCTTGTGGCTTAGGGTTTGGATCTCATTTGTACTCAAGTACTGAAGAGTTAGGTTCTTCACAAGTGCTGGATTAAAACATTCAGTGCTATAGAGAAGTTGTGCAATGGGTGGAGACAAGTAACTTTAAAGAGAAAGTTTAGACACAAATGACAAATAATAAAAAGAAAGAAAGAAACACACACATAGACCCACCCCACAGTTATCAGTGGGCTAAGAAAATAGCTGATATGCCCTATTGAAAGAAAGATCTTTCTTGCATGTTTCCCCACTAAAAAAGTCACCTTGAGCAATTTCATCTGAGGAAAGGTTTGGGAAAGGGAAACTAGTTTCCTAAGGAAAGTGTGAGAAGCACCTTGACCTTGAATGATTTAACACTAAACTAAGACATGGTATCCAAGAACCTATATCTAAGAGTGGAGAGATGAAACAAGAAGAATTGGAAAATTGTCCTGTCCAGTATCTTTAGGGCTTACCAAGATGAACTTACATGATACTGTTTTCTGAAAGTGACATGTTTATGAAGCCTTTAAAATTACCTAATTGCCCCAACAAGTATGACTCACAGCCCTTGCACCTAATGTTGTTGTAGAGTTCATCCCATGGCGTGTTAGAAATTTTATATAATGTAAGCCTATTTAGTCTATTTTCTCCCACTTTGTAAACACCCTTTTTCCATAGTTGCAAATGTCTCCACCATTATTTGTTTCAATTTGTAAATTGCAGAAAGTCTAGAATAAACAGTGTCCTCACACACGCACACTCAGTGTGTTGCCGAAGATGAACCATCTCCAGCCACAGATACTTTCAGAAGGGAGCCCTCCATGTTTTCTTTTTAGAGCTAGAATTCCAAAAGGAAGGATTTCTTCTTCTTCTTCTGTCCTCTTTCTACTGGTATAGGAAAGTTAATCTTAAAATTGCCACAGTGACGGGTAACTTAAAAGATGTCAAGTAGTGATGTCGAGGCTTGTATCTCTTTGGAAATAAGTAATTTACTGGTCCAGAAATAATCAGGCCCCTTACCGACAGCTGCGTGGTCGGTCCGTGTCTTCCTCCCCTCTGAATTCCCAGCACCTACCCCACCATGGCTGGCAGGTTCCTAAATGACGAGTGAGTGCCTAAAAGGTGTGAGCTTTGGCAAGAAGCACAAGATGATTTGGAACTCAAGCAGGGAGGTGCCAAGGAGATAAAACATGGAATTTTCCAGAGTGAAGCCAGCAAGGGCTATGTAAGAAAGGACTGTGTGACCTGAAACTTGACCGTCGGGGAAAAGACTGCACTCTCCTTTGTTTTATTCTCCTCCACATCCAAGAACCTGTCCTATAGCACTTAAAGCACACGGAAAACCCATACCGCCACCCCCCAAAATAAAACTGGGTCATGTATCTCTTGAATGTTTTATAGCATGTCCTACATTTCACTCACCTGGAGATGTCACTTGGGCCACAGAGCTGCTGTCGTTCACTGAAGATTCAGCACCCTTAGTCTTATTCCATCACAGGGACCATTCGCTCCTCTGCTGCTTTCCCCCTTGCCTGTTTTCATTTGTTCTTCATTTATTGATTCATTCGGTATTTTCTATTATCTAAGAATTCTCTTAACTACTCAGTGAAAAAGAAATAGACATAGGCTCCATCTTTAAAGATATTCCTCGATCCAGTTGGGAAGGCGGAATTATATAGTCACTGAGTTTCTGGCTGTCTTTCCCTTTATCAATTACCACCAACCCCTATCACTACCACGGTTTTTACTTTCTTTTGAGTTCTCTTTATCATATTAAAATTATTTTTTATTGTGCTATAAAAATACATAACATAAAGTTCACCATCTTAACCATTCTTAAGTATACAGTAGAGTAGTGCATATGTGTCTTATTAATACAACAGATCTCTAGAATGTTTTCATCATACAAAACATTGAACTGTACCCACTGAATAACTTTTAGGTTTTTTTTTTCCTCCACCAGCCCCTGGTAATCACATTCTTCTTTGTGTTTCTATGAGTTGGACCACTTTAAATACAGCATGTAAGTGAAATCGTGCAGTATTTATCTTTTCGTGACTGACTTATTTTTTTAGCATAATGTCCTCAAGTTTCATCCATGTTGTAGCATGTGACAGGTTTTACTTTCTTTTTAATGCTGAATGATATTCCAGTTTAGGTTTATAGCACACTTTGGGAATCTGTGTCCCCATCCAGGGACATTTAAGTTGGCTCTATCTCTCCGACAATTGTGAATAATTCTGCAGTGAACATGGATGCACAAACATCTCTTTGAAATCGTGTTTTCAGTTCTTTTGGATATATCCCAATAAGTGGAATTGCTGGATATGCAGTAATTCTATTTTTAACTTTTGAGGAAACTTTACGCTGTTTTCAGTGTGGCTGCATTATTTTATGTTTCCACTAGCAATGTACAAAGATTCCAATTTCTCCACATCCTTACTAGCACTTACATAATGTTATTTTCTTTTTATTTTTTTGATAGTGGCCTTCCTAATGGGTGTGAAACAATCTATCACCATGGCTTTGATTTGCATTTCTCTGGTGGTTAGCCGTATTGAGCACCTGCACATATGCTTGTTGGCCATTTGTCCATACACTTTGGGTAAATGTCTGTTCAAGTGCTTGGCTCATTTTGTAATCAGGTTTTTTGTTGTCGAGTAGTGGGAGCTCTTGATATATTCTGAAATTTGACCCCTTACTGTATATATGGTTTGAAAATATTGTCTTCTATTTTGTATTAACTAAGTTGCCTTTCCACTCTGTTGTGAACATAGGCTGTTGTGTTCCTTTGCTGCACCATCTTTAAGGTTGATATAGTCACAGTTATCTGTTTTTGCTTTTGTTGCCAGATCTTAAGAAATCATTGCTAAATCTAATGTCATGAAGCTTTTCCTCTATGTGTTCTTCAGATGGTGTTATAGTTTCGAGATTACCTTTAGGTCTTTAATCCATTTTGAATTGATTGTCGTAATGGTGTAACGTAAATAAAATTCACTTTTATTCTTTCACATATGGACATTCAGTTTTCCCAAAACCATTTGTTGGCTAGACTATCCTTAAATTATTTTTTAAAGAAAAAACTAAAATATCTTCTTACTTCCATAGGAAATTGCTACAAAACAATTATTGTGTGCAGAGGCAATCAATGGATATGTAGCCAAAAATAAAGAAAATTAAAGATTTTAGAGTTGTTTTGGATAGTTCATTAAAAAGTACTAGGATGTTTGCCAGGATTTTGTGATATTTATAGTATTTGTCAACTTTTAAAAAGTATGTAATCTTAATGATCTCTCCATTCTGTGTAAAAATTACTCTCACATTTAAGTTGTATCTTAATTTCATCTTTTTTTCCTCAAAGAGAGCCCCAGTAACTGTGCAAGTTTTAGTCTAGCCATAACCAGATCTACCCCAGTTCAGGTGCATTAAGTTTTGTAACAATTTTGCCTTTTTCTCTCCTGATGTCTGTTCCAATCTGGACTTGTTGCCTTTTTTACCTGAAACGAGAATCATTTATATTCTCTCTTCACTGTCAAGCCCTGGAGTCCCTTCCCATGTAGTCTTTTTTCTCGGCTTATTTCCTCATTTTGTTGGAGTACATTCTCCTATAATGTCTATTTCTAGTATTCTTTGTTCCTTTATGTGAATCTGAGTTTCAAATTTTCATAATTTTCTTTCACCTTGAAGATATCCTTTATTGTTTCTTGAAATACCAGTATGTTGGCTAGAATTTTCTCATCTTTTGTTTGCCTAAAAATATCTATTTTACCTTTATTTTATTTTATTTTATTTTTACTTCAAATTATTATGAGGGTACAATTTTTTTTGGGGGGGGGGACAGAGTCTCACTATGTCACCCTTCGTAGAGTGCTGTGGCGGTCACAGCTCACAGCAACCTCAAACTCTTGGGCTTAAGCAGCAATTCTCTTGCCTTGGCCTCCAAAGTAGCTGGGACTATAGGCGCCCACCACAATGCCCAGCTATTTTTTGTTGTTGTTGTTGCCATTGTTTAGCAGGCCCAAGCTGGGTTCAAACCAGCTAGCCTCAGTGTATGTGGCCAGCATCCTACTCACTGAGCAACAGGCGCTGCTAGGGTACAAATTTTTAGATTACATTGTTCTTACTTCCCGGGTAAAGTTCTAGTTATAAAAGAGCCCCTCACCCAAGGGCGTGTTATACATCCCTACAATGTGCAGAATAGGTGAGATCCCACCATGTGCCCTCCCTCCTGCCGTCATCCTCCCCGCCCCGCTCCCGTCTCCCTCTACCCCCATATTAGACTGTATGAGCATGTAATTGTTCATATACTGTTTTCATATTAGTGCTGACTACACTGGATATTTATTTTTCCATTCTGGCTATACTTTACTAAGAATGTGTTTCAGCTCCATCCAGGTAAATGTAAAAGAGGTAAAGTCTCTATCTTTTTTAATGGCTGAATAGCATTTCATGGTATACATATACCACAGTTTGTTTATCCATTCATGGGGTGATGGACATTTGAGTTGCTTCCATAACTTGGCAATCATGAACTGAGCCACAATAACCATTCTGCTGCAGATGTCTTTGTGGTGAAATGATTTGTGTTGTTCTGAATTTTACCTTTAAAAAATATTTTTGCAGAATATAGCAGTTTAAAGATGAATTTTTTATTTACTTTTTTTCTACTTTTTTTAATGCAATTTAAAAATGTCAGGCCTCCTGCATTGATTCTGACAAGAAGTTAGCAGTTATTCTTTGCTCCGTATATAATGTCTGTTTTTCCCTCTGGCAACATTTAGGATTTTTGTCTTACCTGCCTTTCAGCATTTTGATAATGACATGTTCAGAATTGGTTTTACTTATGTATATTCTATAGTTTGTTGAGTATCTTGGGTCTTTGAGTTTATAATTTTCATCAAATTTAAATTTTTCTGACCATTACTTTTTTTCCCAAAATTTTTTATGCTTAACTCTCCCTCTAAGACTCCACAGTTTCATGTATTAGACTCCCAATGACTGCTATAGGTCACTGAGGCTCTGCTATGACTCTCTCTCTTTTTTTTTTCTTCTTAAGTTTCATTTCTCTTTGTGCTTCAGCTTAGATAGTTTCTATTGCTGTATCTTCAGTTTTGGTGATCTCTGTAATGTTTATTCTCTTGTCAAGTCCACCCAGTGAATTTTTCATTTTTGGAAGTTATATTTGGTTCTTTTTTTTAATGTCACATTTTCTGTCTTCGTTATGTTCATATTTTCTTTCAAATCTTTGAACGTATTTTATTTGCTCCACTCTATGAAAAACCTACAGCCGTCATCAAAAATAGTGAAGAAATGTTAAAAGCTTTCCCCTAACATCAAGAACAAAGCAAAGGTGTCCACTCTCATGATTTCTATTCAACCATGTATTATTTCTAGCTAGTACTATAAGAGAAAGTAAAGTAAAATTGATTTTATTTACTTATTTTTTTAAGTCTGAGTTTCACTTTGTCACACACACACACACACACCCTCAGTAAAGTGTCATGGTATCACAGCTTGCAGCAACCTCAAACTCCTGGGCTCAAGTGATTCTCTTGCCTAAGTCTCCTGAGTAACTGGGACTTCAGGTGCCCACCACAATACCTGGCTATTTGTAGAAATGAGGTCTCACTCTGACTCAGGTTGGTCTCTTAACTCGTGAGCTTAGGCTATCCACCCACCTTAGCCTCCCAAAGTGCTGGGATTATAGGCGTGAGCCACCGTGCCCAGCCTCTAATCTTGTTTTTATTCACAGACAGCATGATTGTCTATGTAAAAAATCCTATGAATCGCTTTTTAAAAAGCTATTGGAACTAATAAGGAACTTAGGAAAGAGTCAGAATATAAGATCAATATGTAAAAATTAATTGAGGGTCAGGCATAGTGGCTCACACCAATAATCCTTGCACTTTGGAAGGCTGAGTCAAGAGGATCACTTGAGGCCAGAAATTTGAGACCAGCGTGGGCAACATAGTAAGATCTCATCACTATAAAAAAATTGTTTTAAAAATTAGCTGGTTGTGGTATATGCCTGTAGTTCTAGCTACTCAGGAAGCTGAGGCAAGAAGATTGCTTGAGCCCAGGAGTTTGAAGTTACAGTGACTTATGACTGCACCACTGCACTCTAGCCTGGGCTACAGACTGAGACTTTGTGTCAAAAAAACAAAACAAAACAGAAACAAAAGCAATTGATTAAAGATCTATATCAACAGATAATCTGAAATTGACATTTATAAAACAGTACTATTTATCATAACATAAATAGTAAAGGCCTTGAGTGAAGTGTATAGAAATAAAGGGTTGCTCTATACATGACTTTATGTGCTTGTGGGAGCTGATGAATTAGTCTTTTTGCCTTTTATTCTCATGGTAGAGTATGGCTGAGGTTAGAAAGAAAGCTCAATATGAAGCTGCAGAGAGAAAGGAGAACCTGGAGCTCATATATGTTTCTGCCGTGGCATCACAGCTCATAGCAACCTCCAACTCTTGAGCTTAAGCAATTCTCTTGCCTCAGCCTCCCAAGTAGCTGGGACTACAGGCACCCACCACCCATATGTGTTTCTTAGTCTCTTAAGCCTTGATAAAATGGTTGAGCTACAGAAGGAACTGGCACTCTTCATTACAGATATGCACATGCACCTGGCCTAGGATTTGGAGAATTTGAAGAAGAAGATCTCATGACTGCTGGGGGATATGTAGGCCTGGAAGGTTGGCTAGCTTAGTACGCAAGCTGCAACGGCACCATGTGCCCTGCATTTTACTTTCAGAGCATAATGATTTGCTGTACTCCTACCTTCCTAATCTCACAGAAATGTTTTTATAGTCAACCCAACTCATAATTATACAGGGAGGGAAGTTCTTAGAATCAGAGTTCCAGATTAGTTAGGTTGATACAATATTAAGCCATTATAATACTTAACTGTTTTGTATAGCTTTAGGTACAAAACCTTTCAAAAGAAAACCCATTCTACAAGGTTATAATATCAGTGTACAAAAATCAGTTGTTCTATACAGTAGTAATGAGCAAACAGAAAATGAAATTAGAAAATAATTTTATTTAAAATAACATAAAGAAATATTTAGGAATAAGGGTAACAAAAGCAGTATAAAATTTATAGTCGAAAAACTACAAAATGAAGGGAGAAATTACAGAAGACCCAAATAAATGAAGGGAATACCATGCCCATAGATGACAATATTGTTAAGATAATAATGCTCTCAGAGTTGATCTACAGATTGGACACAATCCCTATCAAAATCCCAGCTGAGTTCTTTATAGTACTTGACGAGTTGATCCTAATATTTATAGTATATGTAACTTCAAGTGATGCAGAAAAGCCAAAATAATCTTGAAAAATAAAAGGTTAGAAGCCTCAATTCCAAAATTTACTGCTAAGCAGCTGGGCGCGGTGGCTCATGCCTGTTATCCTGCACTCTGGGAGGCTGAGGCAGGTGGATTGCTTGAGCTCAGGAGTTTGAGACCAGCCTAAATAAGAACAAGACCCCATCTCTACTAAAAACAGAAAAACTAGCCAGGCGTAGTGATGCATGCCTATAGTCCCAGTTACTTAGGAGGCTGAAGTAAGAGAATTGCTTAAGCCCAAGAGTTTGATGTTGCTGTGAGCTATAACACCATGGCACTCTATCCAGGATAATGGAGTGAGACTCTGTCTTAAAAAAAGAAAAGCAAAAAGCAAAATTTACTGCTAAGCTACAGTAATCAAGATACTGTAGCCCTGGCCTAAGGATAAACATGCAACACAGTGAAGTAGATTTGAGAGTCCAAAAATAAAGCCTGAGAGTCAACTGATTTTTCAACGTGAGTGCTAAGACAGTTCTCAGGGAAAGCATAGTCTTTTCAACAAATGGTGGTGGGGCAACTGAATATCCATATGCAAAAGAATGATGTTCAATCCTACCTTACACCAGTACACAAAAATGAACTCAAATGAATCAAAGATCTAAATGTAAAGGTAAATTTATATAACTCTTAGAGGAAAAATATAGGTGTACATCTTTGTTACCATGGATTAGACAACAGTTTCTTAGATGTGACACCAAAAGCCTAAACAACAAAAGGAAAAACAGATAAACTGTACATCATCAAAATTAAAAACTTTTGGGCTTCTAAGGATGAACATCAGGAAAGTAAAGACAACCTACAGGTTGGGAGAAAAACTTGCAAATCGTATATCTGAAAGGGACGTGCATCTAAAATATATAAAGAGCCACTACAATTCAATAATATGATTACAAATAACCCAATTAAAAATGGTCAAAGGATCTGAATAGACATTTCTCCAAAGAAGATATACAAAGGTCATTAATGACACTTGAAGATTCTCAGCATCATTAACGATTAGGGATATCCACTCACTAAGATGGCTGTAATCAAAAAGGTAGATAATCATGAGTGTTGGTAATGATGTGGAGAAATTGTAACCCTCATACACTGCTGGCACAGCCATAAAATGGTGGCAAACTATCTGGCAATTTCTTAAGTGGAAAACAGAATTACCATGTTATCCAGCAAATCTACACCTAAGTATATATCCAAAAGCAATTAAAACATGTCCACACAAAAACTTGTATGTGAATTTTCATAGCAGCATTACTCATAACAGTCAAAAAGTGCAAACAAATGTCTATCAACTGACAAAAAGTTGAATGTCTAATCAACTGATGAATGGATATACACAAAGGAATTGAAAACAGGAATAAGAACAGGTGCTTACATTCCATGTTCCGTAGTAGAGTCATAATAGCCAAAAGATGGAAACAACCAAGTGTTCATCAGTGGATTAATGGATAAGCAAAATGTGATATATCCATACAATGAAATATTTTTTTCGTGAAAAAGACTGAAGTTCTTATACATACTACAACATAGATAAATCTTGATAAACATTTGTGACAGGAAAAAACAGCCGGCAGGGTTCCTTTCCAGATGGAAGAATAGGCAAATCTGTGGAGACAGGAAGTAGATTAGTGGTTGGGTATGGTGATTTTGGGAGATGATGACAAAGGGGTACAAGGTTTCTTTTCAGGGTAATCAAAATCTTACTAAAATAGATTGTATATTCATACACACCATTCTGTGAATATGCTAAAAGTCATTGAATTGTATCCTCTAAATGGACGAATTGTATGATAGACAAATTATATATATCTCAGTAAATCTGTTGTTCAACCTGGGATGGCACATCTAATAGAAGCTCTTGCTTATTTAATCTTATTTATTTTCTTGTTCTCATTGAGCCCCTTTTTAGGCAGGTGTGTGAGTAGATAGGGAGTTCCATTCCATTCCTTATCATTTGCTTTCTTGAATGGCAGCTTCTGCCTAGCCTGTGGTGGCTAAAGGATTCACAAGCCACTGTTTGTGTTTTGCAAACTTTCCCCTGGGGCCTAAGTAGAGGATATTTTTAGAAAAATTGTGGGTCTAATTTTGAAGTGGCCCAATGTCTGTGCATTAGTCTCCATCACTGCCATTGGGATAAACGTATGTTATACTCAGTCTTAATTGCTTGGAGGACATGGAGCTGTTCAGTTCATCCTGGTGTAGACCACAAACTATGTTAAAAATAGTGGGCCAAGACATTGGGCCTCCATGATGAGGTGGCACTGGTCCCTCTGCTTGAGTTAAGAAAAAAAAAAAAAAAAGCCAGGAAGATAACCACAAGCCAAGTTGGACTTGGCTGGGCCAAGCTGACTAAATGACTGCCGTAGTTCACATCTTGCTAAGCTGCCTTCAGCTCACACTTTCTCCCTCTCCAAGACCCCCTCTTCATTAACTCTTTTGTTTAGCTTGGCTTCAGAGTGGTGATTACTTTCCTTTACTTAAATGTTTGTCTCTCAATTAATTGTATATGTATTGTCAGCACAACTCGAGAAATCTTCCAGTGTAGTCCAAGCCCTGCCTTACACTTGAGGACTGTGATTCCCAGAGCAAGAAATTATCATGCCACAGGTACCCAGCAAGTTAGGGTAGGGCTGGGATTGGTGACTTCATCTCTCTACTGCTGGTTCATTGCTCTGTCCATTCTTGAAGAAAGTCACACATTGCAAAAAGATTCTGAAAAAGTTCCAGTCACTTGTTATTCACTTTTTTGTGTAGACACTTGTGATCTTAGACTTAGGAGGATGACGCCTGTGGCTCAGTGAGTAGGGGGCCCACCCCATATACCAAGGGTGGTGGGTTCAAACCCAGCCCCGGCCAAACTGCAACAAAAAAATAGCTGGGCATTTTGGTGGGCGCCTGTAGTCTCAACTAGTTGGGAGGCTAAGGCAAGAGAATTGCCTAAGCCCAAGAGCTAGAGGTTGCTGTGAACTGTGGATGCCACAGCACTCTACTGAGGGCAACAAAGTGAGACTCTTGTCTCTTAAAAAAAAAAAAAAAAAAAAAAGATCTTAGACTTAGGATCACCGACAGTCCCTCTCAAAGGTTGTTATAGTTTTTTTTTAAATCCAAGAGGCTTATTGGGTGCCACAGAACCTGGCTTAGGAGAGGAGTCATCAGATTTGTCTTTGGAAAGGAATGTGAGGCAGTTGACCTGGTAGAAAGAATACGTAATTTGGAGTCAGGATCCAGGTTTTAGTACTAACTCTGAGATTTAAAGATTTTGCATCTTGGGTGAGTAACTTAAGTTTTCTGACCTTCAATGTACAGATCTATAGACTTTTGAAAGAAATAACAGTCCCTATCAGGGAATGTGGTTGAATATATCTGACTAAATAATGGATGTAAAAGCTTCTTTTAACTTGAAACAAAACGTGTAGTCACATGAAGAGTTGGTACGGGGGGGGGGGGTGCCTGCATGCATGTACACCCCACAAGAATGGGCCCGTCCAAGTACATCCTTATCAGTACTTCAGCAGGTGGCGTCAGAGCTGAGAGTTCTGCCAGTTACTGTCACCCAGGCCTGCTCGTCTAGGCAGCAAAAATGGAGCCATCTGAGCATATATGGATCCTTAACAGGTCGAAAGCTTTCTCTAGCAACTTCCAGCTCATCAGCCTACTGTATTCCCATGCTATGTCAGCTTTTTAATGGTATATATCATGTGATTAAAAAAAGACAACCAGGTACAAAGTGGTACCTACTCCTATCCTCCATTCTCTGGTAATCACTGCTACCAGCTTCCTGTGTATCACCCCAAAGATATTCTGTGCATTCTTTTCTCTTTTTTCTTTTTTTAATTTGGGTCTCTCTTTATCACCCAGGCTGGTCTGGAACTCCTGGACTCAAAACAGCCTCCCATTTCAGGCTCCTGTGTAGCTGGGAATGTAGGTGCATGCTGTCGTAGGCAGCTAATGTTTTCTTCTTTGCCATTTTTTTTCTTCTTTTTCTTTTTCTTTGCGTCAGAAGGATGCCTTACTATGAACATACCTTTCATATGTCAATATATCTTAGAGAATTTTCCTTCTTTAGTATTTCCAAAATTTCCCTATTATTTTAGTTTTCCATAATTTACTCTGAAACCCCTGTTGTTGCACATATGGATGGTTTTCAATTTTTTGTCATTGTAAACTGTGCGTTATAAACAGTGTCACTGGAAACAGTGCTAAAGGAAACATCTTACATCTTTTGGGCATTTGTGTAACTTTATAATTAATTCCTAGAAGTAGAATTCCCAGGTCAAAGGATATGTTACCTGAGAATTTTTTGTAATTTTTTAATTTAATGTCAATTTTTTCATCGTAGTTGCTATGCTAACTTATACTCCCACCAGCAATATCTGATAACAATTCTTTAGTGCCCCCTTACCAATACAGTGTATCAGATTCTTTTTTTTGGGGGGACAGAGTTTCACTTTATCGCCCTCAGTACAGTGTTGTGATGTCACAGCTCACAGCAACCTCCAACTCCTGGGCTTAGGCAATTCTCTTGCCTCAGCCTCCCGAGTAGCTGGGACTACAGGGGCCCACCATAACGCCTGGCTATTTTTTATTGTTGTTGCAGTTTGGCCAGGGCCGGGTTGGAACCCGCCACCCTCGGTATATGGGGCTGGCGCCCGACCCACTGAGCCACAGGCACCGCCCAGCGTATCAGATTCTTTGGCCTTTGCCAATCAGGTAGATGATTCAATGTGTTTTTCCATTGTAGTTTTGATCTGCATTTCTTGGACTAGCATTGAACATCTTTTCATATATTTAAGTACTATATTTATTTCATGTTCTTTGCCTATTTTTTCTTATTTATTCTTATTGATTAGGAGGAGCTTTCTACATATTAAGAATATTAGCTTTCTATTTATTATATCATAAATACTTTTCCAAGCTTGTTGATATCTTTTACCATTTTGTAATAATTTTTGCCATACAAATTTTAAAATGTTGTATTGAAATTTATCAGTAATGTTAATGGTTTCTGCAGTTTGCATCATACTCAGAAGAGCTTACTCCATTTCTCTGTTGTTTAAAAAAATTATTTGTTTTCATAATAAATCTTCACTTTCTTCTCTGTCACTTAATTTTTTATAAGAATGTTGTATACATAATAGATGTTCAATAACTTTTTTCCTAAACAGCTATTTCAATTTAGGCTGTTTCACGTAATGAAAGGAACATTGAGTCTGGAGTCAGAAGACCTCATTGACAGCTATAACATATTCAAACAAACTAGCTACTCTGTACCTGCCTCTTGAATTTTTTTTTTTTTTTTTTTTTTTTTGCTTGTATGAAAGGTTTTTATTAGCGAGGGAGGGATGCTGCAGAGCAGCACCAAGGAGGAGAGAAAAGAAGAGAGAAAGAGGGGAGAAGAGAGAGAGAGGGGAAAGGGGACGGGGGGAGAGACAGAGAGAGAGGAGAGAAAGGAGGGGAGAGAGCTGCCTCTTGAATTTTTGTGAATATCTAATAAGATCAAGTGAATTAATATGTGAAAAAAAAATTTTTAAGTGTAAGAGAATTATTTGGGACAGTTTTCCAGTGAACACAATCATACATGCAGTTGTTATTTTTCCCCCTAATTGGTCTCAGGTTTGAAATAAAATTTGTCTCTAGGCAAAAGCAAACCTCATAAATGTGAAATTTCCTTTATTGCTTCTTTGGGAATAGCTTCCCAATGAGAAGGCTTTCCTGAGCCTTGGTTGGGAGCTGAATGAGGAGAGGAGAATTGGACCTATGGTGAGAGTTCTCTTCAAGTGTCCAGACTAAGTAGTTTTTAAGAGTTGGATGGCTGGAAAAAGTGGGCAGGACATTTGGATAATATTCAAGGACAGAGAACCCAGTTCATTTTTATTGTACTGAAAGAGCTCCAAGGCAAAATCTTCTGGAAAGTAAAGATGGTTTAGTTGGTTTACTCTTAGACATATGGACTTCCTGTGTCAGTGAGGGAGGCTCCAAGGACATGTTGAATGCCCTTTCTAGAAAGTTATGTTTGGATTGATCTTGTTAATAAAATAGAGGAGCTGGGTTTGATGATGAAGAAAAAAGCCCATCCACACAGAATATTGTGGACCAACCTTCCAGAAGCCTCTATACCTCACTGTAGCAGACCTGGGTACTATTTTCATTTCCACCCTAATTTAAGAAGTTGGTTAAATTATGTCCACCCTTTACCTAAAATGTGCATTTCAAAATGTTTTCATTGAGGTAATTTTTCATACAGTGAAATGCACAGATCTTAAATATGTCATTAAATGAGTTTTGGGTTTTTTTTTTGAGACAGATTCTCACTTTGTTGCTGTCAGTAGAGTACCATGGTATCATAGCTACAGCAACCTCAAACTCTTGGGTTCAAGTGATCTTGCCTCAGCCTCCCAAGTAGCTGGGACTACAGGTACCCACCATAATGCCTGGCTTTTTTTGTTTGTTTAGCAGGCCCAGGCCGGAATCAAACCTACCAGCCCTGGTGCATGTGGCCAGTGCTCTAACCACTGAGCACAGTTGCCCAGCCCCAGCTATTTTTTTTTTTTAGAGAGGAGGTCTTGCTGTGGCTCAGGCTGGTCTTGAACCTATGAGCTCAGGCAATCCAACTGCCTTGGCCTTCCAGAGTGCTAAGATTACTAAATGCACTAAAATGAGCCACTGCGCCCAGCTAATTAAATGAGTTTTAACAACTGGAAATACATACATATATTTTTACTGTGATTCTCCCTTTTTTAAATTAAAAATAAAGCAACCTATGGCATGGTATGTAAATGATACCATGACATTGTAACGTAATACTTGAAGTCATGATGGCTATTTTGTTCTACATCCCTCCTTTATGTCATGGAAACAGTTTTTCAGCCAGGACATTTAGTGGTGCTGGCTAATTCCTCCAGAAATGTTACTGTTTTATTTATGTTTTAATACAAACATGTCCATTTGTGGTGGGAAAGTACCAATGAATTCAGTTAGTCTTGGTTTCCTACACCTGAGCTACCAGACATTTACTAAGCACCTACTCTGTGCCAGGCATTTTATATTATACTTGTTTCACTCTCCCCCTCTGCTCTGCTTGGGAGGAGGTAGGTGTGAGGAAGCGATGGCCAAGTGAATTTAGAGGAGATTTGTAGCAGAATGAGGTTTAAAAGGTAAACTGATTTTTAAGCACTTAGAACTTGAATGAACCCACATGGGCAGCTTTAGCCACATGTTTGGTATCATGAGCTGAAGGCTTGTTGGCCTCTACTGCTGCTTCTGGGCTTGCAATTAGCAGTGCAGTCCATGGCTGCATTCCTTCCTCTACTTTTATCCCCCTCTTTCTCCTGCTGGTCAGGCTTTACTTTAACTGGCTTTTCAACCTATGCAACCTTCATTGGTTCCCCTATAAAGCAGCGGTTCTCAACCTGTGGGTTGTGACCCCTTTTACAGCATTAGGAAGGTTGAGAACCACTGCCTTAAAGCCATGATGATTGTTGCAAAAGTAAAAAGAAAGAATCCTCAGAAGAGCTGTCCATGTCTGCTGGGAGAGCCCCCACTCACCAGTAAGTGTGGAGATTGCCCAGGCATGGCAGGGCATAGCACAGTCACCCGAAGCCACCACCTAAAGAATGGCAGAAGCTTCCCCAGCGCCTATCACCTGTTTGTTGAACAGATGGGGAAGTGAAGTTCTCAGGTAGTTGTCATCAAGACCCTCTCCTGCCTCTCTGGTCTGTGGGCTTCTGAAAGCTTTGTTCCCCTCAATTTCTGCCCTCAGTCTCTTGGCCTACTGACTGCTGCTGACCTGGGGGGGGGGGGGCCTCTCTGCCCCCTCCGCCCCCTTCCCCAGGGATTTAAATCAGCTACCTTGAAACTGCCTCCACTTTAGCAGACCAGAGACATGAAAAGTCTCACTTTAGAGCTGACCTGGGGTCCCTTACTTTGCCCATCCTCCCAGGTTGTGTTTTCTCTCGTTAAAATGCAGAAAAGGAGGAGGAAATGAGCACAGTATCTAGTGCAGGACAGAGGAGGTGCTAGTGTGTGAGAGAGAGAGAGAGCGGAGTGCTGCTTCTCCTACCTCGTGTGGCCCCCAGGTCTGAATACTTTTGTTTTCTGCAGATTTTCGACAGGTGTCAGTTACACTTTCTTGGCCCTAACGTGAAAAGCTCTGCATGCTTGGTTTGGTTTACCCACTGGCTCTAGACTAGGCTGGAGGATCGACTCAGTGAAAATGTTTACTAATCTAATTAAGCAGAATTAAGGTCTGGGCTCAAAACTGTCTTGGGCTGTACTAGGCATAATTGAGATGCATGGGCTTTGTGTAAATAATGTACCTCTAATTGGCTTTGATTAAGTGCAAATTAGGATCACACTTCACTCCAGTGTGATTTACATTCCTAAGCCCTTTTACTAACTGAAGTACTGTGGGTGGCCGATAAGGCTGTGTTTATCCAGGAGACAAGAGACCAGAAGCTGGGGATCTGTAGTTTTCCAAAGGTAAAGAGCCTACAGCTGAAACTCTGTCTCTTATGCCTTCTTTCCCATTTCCGGTTCTTACTTGGAGTGAGTCAGCTTTAGTGCTCTAACTTCTAGAGCTCTACCAATTGTTTTTTGATTTTCAAGACCCGGGAAGCTTGTTTTTTTGTTGTTTTTTTTTTAAACCTCAGACCTACGACCAGTACCAGGTATCAAGACACCTTTTTTACTCATTGACTAGAAACATTTCATAAAGGAAACAACTGGTAGGAAGTTTTCTTCAAAGAGTTCAAAGTGTGTGGGTGTGAGGCAACAGCCTGCTACAAGTAGCTCAACGACACACATCTTCCTGTGGGATTGCTTCACCACGGGTAGGTCTTTGCAACTGGCCTTGGTGAACCTGAATGTGGGGGAGTGTGACACATTTCCTCTTGGTTCTAAATTCTCTGAACCTGCATTCATTTGAAAGTCATTATGACCAGCTCACACAGTCCCTGGGTTTGTACTGATGTCAGCTCCTACTCATGTGCTGGTAAAGACTGGCACATGGAAGGGCCTCCGGTTAGCGGGATCCTAGTGAACAGACAGTGGATAGGAATGTGACATGGTGTTTATGACCCGGGAGGCCACTGGCAGTTGGACCTAGATGGGGTTTCTCCACATTTTCTCACATTAGCATGCTGCTGCTTGTTGGAGGACCAAAAAATAACATGACAGAAAGGGATTTTCACACAAATTGAGAGTGCTAACAGTGAGCCTGGGCTGTGGGAATGCTGTTAGGAGGGGCTGAGTTAAATACTCACTTCACACCTCATGAAGGCACCTCCCTTGGCAGCCCAGGGACTCCTTGGGGGTGTCACCTTCAGAGAAGGGTTGCACTGTAAATATGTTTGGCCTCTAAACTCTGCCCCGGGCTTACCAGAGTGAGAAGGCAGCATATTTAGACAAATTATACCAGCGGAAATCCTGGCCAAGGTGGAGAAAGAGAATGCTTTCTACGTTCATTCATTTATTTATTCAGTAAATGTCTGTGGGCCACTAGGAAAATGCGATGCCCTTTACTCCTGAAGGGCTCTGTCTAGTTGATGAACAGATCTCTGTGCAGAGACGTTCCAACCCAATGTGGCTTGTGCTGCAGCAGTGGGCTGTGCTGGGGGAAACTGTCTCACACTGCACTGGTTCAGAGCAGCTTGAAGTCAGCTTGATGGCCACATCCTGTCCCCAGAAAGTGCACTTGTTATTCCTTTCACTTGAATGGGACCAGCACATGATTTTCTGAAGAAAGAATAGAAGTAACAGCAATAGAATGATAACATTTGTTTGTGCACACTACGTGGTAGGTCCTGTTCTAAGTGCTTTTTTGTTCATTCTCTTGTGGAAGCTTCATAGCATTAGCTAGGTACAGTTATTAATACCATATTAAGGAGAGTAAGCTGAAGCTTGGAGAGATTAAGTAACTTGCCAGCTAGCCCACAGATATGGAAGAACCAGGACTTGAACTTGGGTCTGTTATCTCTACCTCTCTACCTTGAATCCACTGTGACTCTTCATCAAGGTATAATGAGCTGAGTCAGAAGCTCCGGGCTCTGCTGCTGACTTTTTCCCTAGCTGGCTGTGTGCTCTTGAATAAGTCCCATCCCATCCTTCACTAGCCCCTCCATCAAATGAGGCTCTTAACTAGCTTCTGAATCAAAGAAATTACATGAGCTGTGGGTAGGGAAAGTATAACGTCTTCCAGCGAGTGCTGTTGCTACTGTCAGTTGTGAATTTTGTGACCTTGATTTGCCATCTGCCAGTCCTAAAATATGTAGTATCGATCTTTGTCAGTCTTACTTCTTGACCTGTGTACTTGATTCCAGAAAACCTCTTAAAGTAGGGCTCTGTATCTTTCTCTGTCAGGAGTGGACCAGACAGCAAGGGCCCAAGGTTATCAAGTACAAGGGCTTTGTTCTGGGGCCATCTCTGCTGCAGATTGCCCAGCTTTAGATCAGCACACACTTTCTGCTTAGATCTCCGTCAGTCCTTGTTGGCATATATGGCACTCTGATCTTTTAAAAGATGAAGTTCAGCCCAAGACCTTGACTAAGGTTAAGTTCTTCTTCATTCCCGATGGCTTAGGAGGAGTACTTCCTCGTCTGACTGATAGAGATTGGAGCCAAATTTGTAGCAACCAGAGAGCCAAAAAGTTTACCTGACTGTTTTAATGCAGAAGGGAGCTACCACCCCATTGCCCATCCTCTCAACCGGCACTGTTCCCATCCTGGGGGAAAGTGCTATCCTGAGAACCACCAGATCCTGGTCTGGCCAAGCTGGGGGCTAGTGTTTTGTATGTACCTTGGTATTAAATGGATTTGGGTTTGGGAGGAACAGTGGTGTAGGATGAGAAGCATGCTCACAGTATTTATTTATCAACTAAAAAAATGTTTAAAATTGCCAGTCCCTTTCTGAAAGGACCACACAAGCCCAGTTGCCCTGCCTATGCACATTTTCTCTTCAGCAGAGCTCAGTACAAGGGCACCTGCCTTCCCACCCCGCAGTTCACTTATTAGAACAACTTGTTTCAGACTCTAATGTTGTCTGATCCTTCTAATCATATTCCGGAACTTTGATTTTGACCTTGAGTTATTCTCCAAGTACTACGCATTACTTGGGAGAGAATGTGCCATGACTCAGCCGGCTCACTCCAAGTGGTGGGGGGAGTCGGGGTGCTAACCCAGTAGACTCTCACTCCCTCACAAAAGGGGACCGCTAGCCATTCCCAAACATCTCCCAATAACCCTAATTTGATTTTTAGTTTCCTTTTTGCCCTTTGCTTATAATTTCTCAACATCAGACATCAATGTTTACCTCCATGTACATTACTGCAATATGAAACCACTCTTTCGTCTGAAAGCAAATAAACTGGCTTTAATGGTTGTGCTGTCAAGTAGCAGTGAAAGGGTTAAACGTTTCAGCCGACAGACTGGCCAGCAGGAGTTAGTGGTGTGGAGTAAGAGGGACGCCAGGCTGTCTCTAAACTTTTTGGCCCTCCCCAAGTACAGAGATGAAGGAAGAGCCTCTATAAATCACTGGAGATTAGAGACCCTGTTCTTGCCGACTCCGCAGGGTTGCACTGCTTAATGTCAAAGCCTCACGTATTGCTTTAACAGCACTCCTTTTCTTTATTAAATCCACTTTGAAATAAAAAAAAAAAAAAGATGATCTTTCCAGTAAGGGGGAGAAGGCTAAAAGGATTTAGAAGGTATCTGCTATGTTACATTACAGAGACTAATAACTGTTTAGGGAGTAAGTAACATTTTTGCACCATCGTAAGCCATAAAAAACGAAAAGAGGTATAAAAGTCTGTTCTTCAGGATTAATTTGTTTGAGTGTTTATTTTGCCCTGTGTCCTTACCTTCAGGTTCTTTTAAAGGGTGAGCAAAGAAACTGGGAAACTGAGCACTAATGACCAAAAGGTTCAGGGGAACACATTCTTAACTTTTTTAGAAACAAGGGTATTTACTCAGGTTAGTGAAGGGAGCACAGGAAGGAGTGTGGTAGTGGAAGAAAAATGCAAACTTTGCCTGTGTTCCTTCGGTGGCTGAGACTAAGCTTATCTCCTTCATCTGACTTTAATGAAGACATATTTTAAGCAGCTGCACCTACGTCAGATGTCATATTTTGGCTCGAAACTTCCACCTTCTGGGTAGGAGGTTTCTCAAAACAAAGAAGTTGGTAGTAATTATAAACTAATTGGGGAGTGCTATGCAAAAGTATGATGGTCACAAAATGTGAGTTAAAAACAAATTTATATGGATAAAATAAGAGTGGCTGTGAATTAATTGATAATTACTAAAGTTGGTGGAGGGTATATAGGGCTCATTATGACATCCTCTTTGCTTATATACATATATATATTTTAAATGTTCATAATATAAAAATAAATCAGTTTGAATAAAGTGCTTAGCACTTGGTTAAAAAAAAAAAAAAACTAATGTGAGCCGAAATATTAAATCACCAATTGTAGCATTTTAATTTTTACTTTCAGAGGAATTTTAAGATAAAGAAAAGCTGCCTGAGAATTTTGGTGCCTCTAATTTGTTTACTGCCCTTTAGAGCCTAAAGCTTCTTTCTGTTTTTTCCTTTATAGTCAAATGGCCACTATTTAAACAGAATTATTTCAGGAAGGTAGGAATCCCTCATTAAAAGCCCAGCTGAAAGCCTTCAACATCTTGGGAACAAGTGTGGTCAAGGAACTTTTTCAGTTTGCCTGTTGCAGCCTGAATTACCCACAAAGCCAAGTCCATTTTGTTTTTAGGGTTTCATTTCTTTTATTCCGTGAACGTTTCATGAACAACTACACCTTACCAAGTACTATTAAAAACAAAAAAGCAAAAAGCAAACAAAATGAACAATTGTTGAATAACCCAGGTTCCCACTCTTGAGAAGCTTACAATCTTAAATAGAAGTATTAAAAAAAAAAAAAAAGATTACATATAAAGTAGGCATGAAACCTTAAAATAAAGGCCACTTTTAAATCTTGCTGTACTTGATGTGGGGAAGGGAATTGAGCTTGCTTTCTGTAGCTCTCAGATTATGACTTGGGGAAGGATTGTGAGATTTGAGATGAGCTCGGAACCGAGATTGGTATAGTGTTGTTTCCATTTGCATTTTGAAGTTTGGAAAGGGTTCACACCTTTAAAATGTGGTTCATATTTGCCAGGAGGAAAAAATGGCCTTGTTTTGCAGTGCCTCCCATCCAAACTCTGACAACTCACAGCTTTTATTCTGACACACAGCTTGAAGGTATCACCTGTGCAGACTCCTGACACAATGAATGGCGGCTCTTCATTTATGACAGTTGGTGCTTCGGGGATGCTTTCATGCACTTAGGATGGTTGCCCAGTTTTAAAGTAGCAGCTCTTAAAATAGCTGGAAATGGATGTGGAGTTCAGGTTCGGTTGAAATGGGGTTGGTGGTACCTGCATGTTGTTTGTGTGTGCACACTTTCAAGCCCGTGTGTCTGCCTCTGCTGCTGGGAGTCGGTGACAGAGCAGTTTGTACAGGGGTCCATTGTGATAGAAAGTACAAGGCACGTATGGTAAGGAGGAAGACGGAGGGAGGATTGCTTCTAGTGATCCTGGAACAGTTGCTCAGACCAGCATTTAGTGTTTTATTAGGAGAGAACAACTCTATAAAAGGAACAAGAGGTTCAATCATTACAGAGCAGGGCGACAGGAGGCAGCTGCTAGCATGACTTTGAAAACCCTTTGAGATCCTAGAAGAGTTGCCACATATAACGTGCTACAGCTGCTGGGATCATTTAGGAGAAATACAGAACTTGGCGCCCACCCACCCACCCACCCCTACAGGGGACAGGATTCTAGGATCCCCCCAATGTTTTCTTTAGATGCATTCCAACCTCCCCACCCCACTTTCCTCCCTTGCCACTGAATGATCTCACAGTAGTTCTTGTATTTTTCTTTCTTTCTTTTTCTGTAGGTATTTTGGTAGAGAACTAAGAGAAAAGACAGTCCCCTAGTGTGATTTGAAAAGAAATGAGGGGTCCTGTATTTTTGAGGATCGGGTAGGGAAGTCCAGGTTGGGAGAACACAGAGAGTACTCTATTCTTGCACTCAGTATTTGTACTTGAAGAGCAAGTTACCAGAGCCTTGCAAACTATCACTTACAGGATGTCACACAAGTAACAAAGTATGTGAATTTCATTTTTAAAAATCTGCCTGCAATGTCTGCTTTTCATCAATACATACACAATATTTGCAAAATTGAGCCCTTCAAATTTAAAAATCTCCATTTAAATCATGTAAACTTAAGCAATAAACTAATAGGTAAGTCACATAAAGGTCATTTGTGGGGCTTATTCTTGCAAGTGAATTATTTGAGGCCAGGCATGGTGGCTCATGACTGTAATCCTAGCACTTTGGGAGGCTGAGGTGGGTGGATTGCCTGAGCTCATGGGTTCAAGACCAGCCTGAGCATGAGTGACACCCTGTCTCTAAAAATAGCCAGGCATTGTGGTGGGTGCCTGCAGTCCCAGCTACTTGGGAGTCTGAGGCAAGAGAATCGCTTGAGCCCAGGAGTTTGAGGTTGCTGTGAGCTGTGACACCATGGCACTCTACCATGGGTGACAATGTGAGACTGTCTCAAAAAAAAAAAAAAAAAAAGAAAAAAAAAAAAGAAACATTTGATAATATATAAAATTTTTAATAAATATTTCTCAAAGTGTACATGCTAATTATTGCTGAAATTTAGCAACCAAAAGAATCTGTATAAACACACATTCTGTGACCAGGCTGTGAGACCACCAGAATGTTATTAATAGTAAAAATTATCACTATACTGATAAAATCTTGAAAGAGATGTAGCCCCAACCTGGGAATAAATGGAGGGAAAATTAGGGGATGAGTATAGAGATAGTCACAGTTCCGTATTTAGAAGGGATAATAGAAATCTTGTAGGTTGGAAGTCACACCTATAACTTGAGAAAATCCTCCTGCCCCTCTAATCCAAAAGATTCTGATAATTTCTTTTTACATTCTTCCCCCCAGTTGAAAAATCATTCCCACTCTTACTAATGGGAGAGTCACATATCTCTCAGATATGTTAAGGTGGAGAAAAAAAAAAACTAATAACTGTTCATTTTACCCTCCTGGCTCATTTCTAAGATAAGAATACTAGAGCCCAGAGAATTCCTACAGAGGAAAGCAGAGGAAGGTCTGTCACTTTGAAAGGACTGCTATTTGGACCCGGGCATTTCTAAGATGTAAGTCACAACCCTCATGCTGTCACCATGTAACCAGGGATCAACAAAGGCCAACTGGAAGAGAGAGAAGACAGTGGGGCTGGATGTGAGGAACTGCCTGTGGTCATATGCTTACATCCATTGCATGCGCGTTCAAGGATATGCTGGGAGTAACAGCTCATTTTGTTGCAAAGTAGCTGGAATCTGTAGTTAGGTAATAGATCAGAGCGTTTCATTCATGAATCTTCCAGTCTCCAAAATAAGTTATTTTCAAAGACAATAAATGTAGATCCCAGCTACTGTAGTTAAACTTATCATGGAGTTATTTATCATATTTGAAAAGAGATTTTAAATGTAACACCTTATGTTTCTATTCTGGGCCCATGGGCAGGTAGTAGTACTATGAAGTCCCACATTTCACACAGGTCCTTTACCTCTTTATTTGAAGGTCAAGGAACTTCCCACCAGCCTGGGAAGAAACACCCATGGAAGTATCTTTAAACATTTGATTAAGCCATACAAGGAACAAGCAGAGTTATGCTAGCCACAGCATGGTATTTGGAATTCCTTTTGTTATTAAAAAATTCCACACTGGTTGTCTGAGTCCAGGAAGCCTGAGGAGGGGTAAGCAGTAGAGCTTTTGTCTGGCGCTGCTTTAATGCACTGCTTCAGGTGTTAGTGGGCAAACTTGCTTTCAAAGGCCCCGAGTTGGTAACACAGTAAACCCTCAGGCCCAGTCTAGGTGGCGGAAATGCCTTATGCCTCCAGGTACTACTTTTTTGTTCCATCTTTGCCATCCCTTTATTTATCAGGATTCTAAACACAGCAAGGCAGGCTCCATCCAAACCCAGTTGGTGGGAGTTAGCCTGTATTTGATATTGGTCTTTAGAATGAGATCGGTCTTTTCTGTACACCGTTAAGACAGATCGTCTTGGACTTCTGATTCATTGCTTACTCTTAAAGTCTTTGCTCTTACGTCAGCACTCTGCTCCTGTGGCGCTGTCAGTATGACAGGTCAGTTAAACACACAACCACCTTAGTAATTCAGAAAACAAAGACATCTTCATCCCCAGGGCCAAAGCCTTTGATGACATCACAGCATAAAACCATGGCTGCCAGGAAGGTTTTGGTATTACTGCTGAGAATCCCAGCTTCTAAATAGCCCCTGCTGGGTGATGAAGTCTTAATTGGGGAATATGCTTCCCTAAGGCTGATCTCTAAACCTTCGGAGGGTATGCTCCCTAATAAGATACCTAGGAATGGTAATCTAGACAAGGAACTCCCTTCAAGTGGGTTATTTGGAATGATAATTTGCTAGATTACTAGGTAGCCCAGTCAGCAACTCTTTTCTTCCTTCCTGAAACTTAATTCTCAAGTGAAATGGTTTATAAGGAGTGGGTGATGGTGCGCGGAGGTGTTGGTGATGAAGCGTTCTGCCAGAGAGCAGTATGGCTCCTGGAGGGAAAGAATGGGCTGAGAACCCCTATCTCTGTGACTAACAATGTCCAGCATTATCCCCAAGGCAAAGGACAGACTGAGAGAGTTTTGTCAGATGAATAGCTGCCTCTCTGTCTCTGTGGAGGAAGCTCCTTTGGTCTGAAATTGTTCTCACCAACAACCAAGGCAGTGTCTTCCAGATGAGGGTTCTGTTGTTCAATTCTTTACCTGGTTATAGTGAAGCTTATTTCTGATGCTGTTCAAAAAACTAGTCTTGTTGAGATATCTGTTGTTGCCATTTGAAATCTCTGTAGATCATCACAATTTTTCAACGTAACAGTTGCACAGACAGCTCCTGCATCAGCCCAAAAGGGGCATGAAAAGTGTCTCTTTCTTCCCGGAAATTGAGTTTTGTTTTGCCAGTGATATTTAGAAAAATATTGCCAGATGTTCTTCTTAGGGACATAGACTCTAAATGTATATCCTTACCATATGAAACCAATGTCTGTCCCCCCACTCCATCATTGCTCCAATTAGATGAAACAGCCTCTATCCAGAGGTCATTTGGATTCTCCAAGTTCCTAGTGGTCACCTTAAGTTAGCCCTAATGAAAGTTTGATGAGGTAGTTGCTAGTAAAATCAGTGAAGACAAATAACATGATCCACTATGATTCGATGGTTCCAATGACCCATCAAATGGGTTTAATGGAACCCAATGGTTCCAAGGCAGGCACTAATATTATTGTTCCAAATTCCAGTCCTCTGTGGGGAAACTATTATTTAGGATTCTATTTCCCTTTTGAAAAAGATGCTCTGTCAAAGGTACCTGAAACAGGTCACCTCCGCTCAAGCCAATATTGACATCATCTTCAGTCAAAGTTCCCATTCCCCAGCCTGCATTCTTCTGTAGTTATTACTGTGTTTCTGTAGGGAAAAATGTATTTACTAGAATATGTTCCTACCAATTTGATTTATTCAACATAAATTTATTAAGCAGCAATCATATGGCAGAGGAGGCTTCCCGGAGACATTATTGACTGAACCAAAGCTTGAAGAACAAGTTGGAATTAGCCAGACAGCAGTGAAGAGGGAACTACACGTCAAGTCCATAGACAAGAGAGGACAGAGCACAAACAGGGAGCTTATTTAGTCCAGGAGGTTCAGGATACATGGCATGAACGTTTGGAGTGGTAGGAGATGAGATAGGAGGGATAAAAGGCTGGTGGTCATGGGGAGTTTGGGTACCATGAGAGAGAGCCTGAAGGTTTTGGAGAATCCCCTGGAATTTTAAGCAAGGTAATATGATCAGATACATGTTTCCAAAGCACCACTTTGGCTACTATCTGGAAAATGGATTGAAGTGGGGCGAGACTAGATCCAGGAGAATCATCAGATACTAACTGAATTAGTTTTAAGTGAGGAGTGAGGAGTGCCTGAAGTGAGGCGGTGGCAGTGGGAATGGAGAGGAGGTCCAGAAGGTGAGGGTCAGGGGTGTATGGGATCCAGGAGTCTACAGCGGGAAAGGGGTGGGGGTGGAGGAGAGAAGTGTGTTTACTTTGGCTCACATCCAGTGTAAGGAGCCTAAAGAACAACCAAGTAAAATAGGAGCCAAAGCCGTCTTCCTTGGCCTTTTCTGTATTGGCTCAGACTGTCTAGAGATCTAGTAGGATATATGTGGGTGTTGGTGGGGGGAGGGCAGAGGCAGAGAAGGGCATGTGGAAACTCTCAACATCCAAGAGAAGTTAGCATAAACCTTCCTGTTGAGATTATTTCCAAAATTTGACCAGATGTTTAAGCAAATTAACAAATGATTAAAGCAGCAGTTGGCAGGGCCCTAGACCCCTGTGGGAATAAGCAAGGGAGCACGGCTGCAGAGAAAGCCAAGCCCAGGTGTTCTTGCTAGAAAGGAGGTCGGTGTGATGTGAATCTCCAGTGGTTGATGGGCAGAGTTAAAATAAGGCGAGCTGGCTCCAATGTAGAGGGTGGAATAGGACTCTGGAAAAAGTGCGGGTGTTTGTGTTCACTGTGAGAATACCCTCTGCCCAATGGCTAGGATGTCCAAAATGTTTTTATTCCATCCACCTTTAGTAGGGCATTCCACTTTCCTCTATAATCAAAGACTGTTCCCAAATTATCCAGAGAGAATCAATGGGCCACTGGGCTTTACAAAATGGGTTCACGGTCAAGTGACTGACTTTGGGGCCCTTCTTCAGCTTCATCATTAGCTCACTGTGGGGCCTTGGGTAAGTCACTAACCCTTTCTCAGCTTTCTTCCCCAGAAAAAAAGCCAGGGTCACTTTTAGCATTATTATTCTATATGTCCATTTCTGGTTTGAAAAGGCCACAAGTCTTACTTAGAATGACAGATTCTTGTCATTCAAAGACAGCCCTGGACATCAGCAAAATACTCTGGTTAAATTGTACTTCCTAGCACACTTCATGTCCCGTGTGTAGCAGGGCTGGATAATTGCCACAGAGACACTCACTGTAGCCTTTAACCCCTCCACAGTCATTTAGAACATCAGGCTTAAAAATCAACTATCTCACTGTACCTCACCAAAGTCAGCTCCCTGGCTACCCTCATCAAGAGACTGAATTGATCTTAAAATGAAAGTGAAATAAAATGAAAAGGACTTTGAGCTCTAGTTTGTGGAAGTCTCCCAAATACCCTGATCTTTGTGTTTATGTAAACATGGGCTCTCTTCACATCCTTGTTCTCCGTGTAGGTTGATTCTCTAGCTCAAATTCTCTACCCTGAGAATAACATGAAAAAGGTCATCGAGAAGGCCCACTGCCTTCCCAAGGTGCTTCCAAAAAGGAGCGAGAATGCAGGCCCCTGGTAGGGACATCACACACCAGTCGGGGGGCACGCACACTTCAATCTCTGTGTCTCAGGATGCACCCTCCATTTTTCATTCATCCCTCTCATCCTTCTCTGACAACAGAGTTTATTGCCCTCAAATGCAGACTGCCTTCTAGGTGAAGGTATCACATGTTGTAGTTTAAAATTTATATCGCAAAGATGGGATTCTGAGCAAACTTGAGATAAGGTATTTGAATTTATTCATGATAACACATGGCAATTTCATAGTATTTTTTATTTATTATTTTGAGACACAGTCTCACTTTGTTGCCCTAGGTATAGTGCTATGGTGTCATAGCTCACAGCCCTGGACATCAGCAAAATACTCTGGTAAACCGCAACCTCAAATGCGTGGGCTCAAGTGATCCTCTTGTCTCAGCCTCCTGAGTAGCTGGAACTACAGACCAGTCTTACTCAGGCTGGTCTCGAACTCTTGAGCTCCAGCAATCCACCCACCTTGGGCTCCCAGAGTACTGGGATTACAGGTGTGAGCCTCTATTCTTTAGAGGGCTTGGGGTTCTTTATCAAAAGAATCTCATTAATACTTCTGCCATTTATGTAGGATAGTTAACATGTATCAAAATGTTTGTTTCAGGTGGTGCCTGTGGCTCAATGGGTAGGGCGCCAACCCCATATACCAAGGGTGGTGGGTTCGAACCCAGCCCCAGCCAAACTGTAACAAAAAATAGCCAGGCGTTCTAGCAGGCTCCTGTTGTCCCAGCTACTTGGGAGGCTGAGACAACAGAATCACTTAAGCCCAGGAGTTGGAGGTTTCTGTGAGCAGTGATGCCACGGCACTCTACCTAGGGTGATAAAGTAAGACTCTGTTTCTAAAAAAAAAAAAAAGTTTGTTTCACACACAGCTTTGAGAGCCAGAGAGGTTTAGTTACTTGCCTGTGATTACACAGCAACCAAGTGATCAGCGAAGATTAGGAACAATCCAGGTGGTAACGCAACTGAAATATTTTGGCTCTGACAGCATGGTTCAACAAAAGGATGTTGGTCCTAAAATGGGGCGTGTAGCTTAGCCTTCAAGTCCCACTGCTATCCCAGGAGAACTGTATTTTCTATTTTCCTGAATTCTATTATGACAGGTTTTAAAAAATGATTTAAAATTTATATGTACGTATGTGCATGAAAATATGTGGCTGCTCCCAGATACATATATAGAAGATGAAAGAGGAAAATGGACAACTTATAATTACAGATATTTTTGTTCATCTGGCATCCAGATGATCTCCCTTGATTCTGACAGTTTTGACAAATCAGTTTATTAAAATTGTAAATGTAACCCAGAGCTGTTTAGTACAGCACTGAGCAGAAGGGGCTTTCTCCTCACATTAGATTTTGCTGCCGCATTATTAGGAGTAAATACAGTTTATACGTAAAGGGCAAAACAGCTGGTCTTTGCCACATACAATCCTAGTTAGTTTCACTGTCCCAAGACCCTAATCTTTGTAGACCTTTGACCTTGGTCAGGCATAGAGAAGCCTGTGCCCCTGCCCCTTCAACGACAGGTTTCTAAAGAGAAAACTTGTTCCCAAAGAAGGCATTATTCAGGTGACATTTGGAGAAGGAAAGCATCAGTAAGGCAAGTTTTAATTTGGGGGATTTAAATCCATTGTGCTTTACACAAACAAACAAAAAATAAACCCATTGTGTTTCAAGTAACAGGTTTCATTGTTAACTGTGCAAACTGCGTGGCAGCAAGAAGTAATGACAGAGAAGTCCAGCTGGGAATGCTGAGACCTGTCTCGGCTACCAGGGAAAAATGTACAAAACACGTGGAGTCACTGAAAAGAGGGGATAGAATTCCTCTTCTCCTATCAACTGCCATAGAAAGTCCAGAGAGATTTTTATTTCATATCTGATTAACTTCAATTGACAGCGCTTTCTACCCCACAGATTTTGGTTTTCCTTCTCTCTTGTAGCCTCTGCCCAGGAGTCATTTGTCAATAAGCATGTGTGTCTATGATAAGACAACTTGATCTTTGTGCCACAGACTATTGGCAATGTGGCAAAGCCTATGAACCCTTTCTCAGAATGTTTTCAAAGAAATAAAATGTACAGGAATGTCAAAATTACTAACGTATTTTAAATACCTGCATATTTATGCTATAGGGATATATATACCTATTTTTAACGTATTAAATAATAGAACTAATCACTACTGTAATTTCACAATCATAATGTGTGCACACTAGGGATCAGCAAACTACAACCCACAGACTGTTTTTGTAAATAAAGTTGTTTTTTTGTTGTTGTTTTTTTTTTGCAGTTTTTGGCCAGGACTGGGTTTGAACCCGCCACCTCAGGCATATGGGGCCGACACCCTACTCCTTTGAGCCACAGGAGCTGCCCGTAAATAAAGTTTTATTGGGGCTCAGCACCAGCCACATGCACAGAGGCTGGTGGTTTTGAACCCAGCCTAGGCCAGTTAGTTAAACAACAATGAGAACTGTAACCAAAATAGCCAGACCTTGTGGTTGGCACCTAAAGTCCCAGCTACTTGGGAAGCTGAGGCAAGAGAATTGCTTAAGCCCAAGAGTTTGAGGTTGCTGTGAGCTGTGAAGCTGCGACACTCATACTGAGGGTGATATAGCAAGACTCTGTCTCAAAAAAAAGCACAAAGTTTTATTGGAACATACCCTGCTCAGTCATTTATATATTGTCCATGCCTACTTTTCTCACTGCAACAGCAAAAGTGAGTAGTTGTCCTAACATCATTTGGCCCTCAAAGGCTAAAACTTTGCCATCTGTCCCCTTACAGAAAAAGTTTCACAGTTGCTGGTGTGAACTTGCAGTAATGTGCAGTAATGCTGGTTTTATTGGCAACAGTCATGGGTATTGCTAAACAGTGTTTTGCCTACATTCATAATTGGATGTAAGTACAAAATTTTAAGCTAGAAGTAGCTTGGTGCCTGTGGCTCAAGTGGCTAAGGCACCAGCCACATACACCTGAGCTGGCAGGTTTGAATCCAGCCTGGGCCCTCCAAACAATAATGACGGCTTAACAAAAAAATAGCAAGGAAAACTGGCAACCAAAAAATAGCCAGGTGTTGTGACAGATACCTGTCGTCCCAGCTACTTGGGAGGCAGAGTCAGGAGAATCGCTTGAGCCCTAGAGTTTGAGGTTGCTGTGAGCTGTGAGGCCACAGCGCTCTATCCAGGGCGACAACTTGAGGCTCTGTCTCAAAAAAAATTTTTTTAGCTAGAAGTTAGCAAAAATATAGGTTATTTTTTTTCCCATCCAAATTCTGGACCACCTGAATTCTATTCATGGATCTCTTGGAGACCTGTGGACTTGAGTTTCATAATCTCTGAATGAGATTACAACTTGACTTCGCAGCAGAAAGAAACTATTTCTTCACAGTGTGAAAATCTGTGTACCTTTCCCACCCTCCTCACAAATTTACCCATATTTTCAGATACATGAAAAAGAAGTCAGATCACCTCTAGAAGTAAATTGAATCAGCCACTTTGGGCTCTTGTTCCTATCTGCAAAGACCCAGTGTCATGCTGGGGGAAGGCTGGCTCTGTCAACCAAGATTAAGAAAACTTGGGATTCTCCCCACATACAGCAGCACATTATTTCTTCCCTATCCCACTCTTCCCTGCCAGGAGAAAGAGCCAGAATTTTCCCTCCCCCACTCCCTGGCTTCTGTTCTCTCTGGTGTATTACTTGACATTTCTCATCTTGTCTCTTAATGTCACGTCAGAATATGCCATGGGATCTGACTATGCCATTTATGTGGCTATGATGTCTTATTCTCCAGAGAGAGCTTCAAGTCTTCAGCAATAACTCATGTCCACTTAATGTGAAAATTGGTACCATCTAATAGAATCTTCAGCAAGCTAACCACACCATTCCAATAATGAAATGCAAATTTTTCTGCTTTTTTACCCTGGTCATTTTTAGATTCTTGAGAAATGGAATATCCTCTTTATTATTATGAATTAAGATGCAGAGTTTTCTCATATTAATGATTTTAGGTAGCTCCTTCCCTCAAGCACTATCTTTTTTTTTTTTTTTTTTTTTTTTTTTTGAGACAGAGTCTCACTGTGTTGCCCTCAGTAGAGTCCTTTGGCATCTTAACTCACAGCAACCTCAAACTCTTGGGTTTAAGTCATTGTCTTGTCTCAGCCTCCCAAGTAGCTGAGACTACAGGCGTCTGCCACAACAACCAGCTATTTTTAGAGACAGGGTCTCACTCTGGCTCAGGCTGGTCTTGAACTCATGAGCTCAGGTGTGCCTTGAGCACTATCTTATTTAACCCACAAAATAGACTCCAAAGGTCCCCATCATTATTACTCCCATTTTATTGCTAAGAAAATTAAGATGTAGGTATTTTGTTACATTGATAAGTCACAAGATTTTGGAATTTATTTCTGCTCGAGAAAAAAGACAAACGTACTTTATCTGGTCCTTCATGTATGGTCAGTTCTAGCCCCTGTGTGTTTCTATCTGAGAGAACCCTACAGTAGTTCAAACTCTGTCGAGAAAGGCAGTGAAAGGGAAAATTCTGGCCATAGCGGATCTAGTGTCTCAATCATTTCTTAAGTTTCTTTTTCATGAACAAGGGCTTTAAGACAGACCATTTGTAAGACCTCTCCTAGTGCCATGTGACCATCTGTGGTTCTAGGATGTTCAAAGCAAAGAATAGTTGAGGCAGCTAAATTTGTGATGAGATCTCCAGCCTGCCTTTCAGACCGGCCATTGAGGGCAAAGGCTTGCCGGGCGGTGGGACCTCTGAGATGGCTCAGCAACACAGCAGCCACCATCCTGGGCCCTGAGTGGCTCTGCTGACACAGCAGACCTGGAAATAGTATTGATTCTTCAGATAATGTTTGTCATCTTATTGAAACAAAAGGAGGAGGATTTATAGGGAGCCAGACCTTCACACTGCCGCAGAAGGCTTAGTCTGTGGGCATCTGCTGAGCTGCCTAAAACAAGAAAAAAATAGTCTTTCATTTCTAAGGGTGGGGGAAAATATAAACAGCACCTATGTTTGGGTACACAGCAGCAGCCTGGAACTTCTTCTGAAGTGCCTGAGAAACAGCCAGTGTGTGGGAAGGAACAGGTGGGCTTCCCTGAGCAATTAGTGCTCTGGGTTTAATAGAGTTTGAGCGCGATTCCGCTCCATCTTTGCGCAGCTTCCAGGATGGCGATCTGAACTGACAGACTCACCACCTGTTGTTAATTGTACTTTGGTGCTTTCTCCTCCTGCTGTCATTTCTCATTTCTACCCTTGACTTCTTTTTAGGGGAGTGGGAACAGTCGGGAGTGACCAGTCCACAAGAAGAGGACACAGGTAGATGTCGGTTTGCACCCTCTTCCATTGGCTCTGCATGGCTTGAGGCAGAATTGATGTCTCCCCTCCCCTTGGTCCCCTCTGTGTTGAGCACCTGCCACACGGTGCTGTGATAAGCGTTCACAGTCTAGTTTTTCTGCTAACATTCCCGACCTCCTTTCTGGATTGTAAGCTCATGGAAAGCAGAGGCTGAAAAGTCATCGCTGTGACTCCAACACTAAGTTCTGAAGCTGGCGCTTGGTAGGTGTTCAATGTATTTGTTGGATAAATGGCTGGAAAGTAGGCATAATATCCTTAGCCAAAGCCGTGCTAACCACGCTCCACCCCCAGCATGTTGTTGGCGTTCTTTTCTCAATCCCCATCTGAGCTGGTAACACCACTGTCCACCCTGTCAACAAAATCAGACACCTGGGCGTCATCCTCTCTGATGCCTTCTTCTCTTGTGTTTTCCACACAAATCAGTCATCAATTCCTGCTGATCCTTTCCCTATGAATAGCTCTCACATTTTTCCTTTCTCTTTTTCATTCCTGTTACCACTAACTACCTGATGGCCCCATCGTTGTAATCATCTGGTCTTCTGCCTTCACTTCCCCTCCCACTCCATTCCCACTCACTCTATAAGACTCAGCACTTATGTCACCTTGCCTAGGAAACATTTTCTGAACTTATTACCCCCAAAAGGAAGGAAAGGAAGGCAGAGAGAGGGAGAGAGGGTTAGTCAGATCTCCTTTGGACTTTCACAGAACCCTGTGCCTGACACAGGAAGTCAGCTCCGTAGAATATTGAACTTCCAACATGACTCTTCCAGTTGCCTGAACTGGAACTTCTTGAATTCTATTTTCCTTCCCAACCCTTTTCTAAAGTTTTTATTTATATTGGGATGAAAGTAACAGGTAAATGTCACTTTTTCTTAAGAGGATTACTGTTTTCATAGGGCCCCATTTCCCTGAAGATGGAAAACTGGCATTAGGTTGCCAGCTGACCCTGGTGGATAATCAGTGCTCAGTTGAACCTCTGATTCAGTGGCTCAGTCAGGTTAACAGTTTCCTCTCTACTCAGCATAGTGTGCGGAGTGGAGAATGCGGCAGAGTGCCACTCGCATCCTGCCAAGTGGGGCAGTGAGCCCACAGCAGCGCCCAGCCCAGCTGGAAGAAAGGCCTGGTGTACTAGAAAGAAACAGCCTTTGAAAGGCTGAGAAACCCAATTCAGATCCATTGCTTGCTACTTTGCTGTGTAAACTTGAGCAAGTTTCTGAACCTCTCCTCATCTGTTAAACGTGCGTAATCCCATGCACACTGCAGTGTGGTAAGGACCACAGGAGGCAGTGCATGCTGAGGAGAGCTGCTAGCATGTGGAAGGCGACTGGTGATGATGGCTGCCTGTGTTATGTTTCCTATCTTGAAACTCTGGTGGAAAGTCGTCAAGCAGCAGAAACCCTTGACATCATCTTTCTCCATGTTTCACTGAATTTAGCCCAAAGGGTTATGCCCCAGGTCTCCCTTAAACCAGGCTCCCTGGGGACTTCTCCTTTAGAGAGCCTCAAACACCCTGATGTGTTTCTAGTTCTCAAACAGTTTAGGAAAGCGTTGTAAAGCCCCGAGTCCTCTGTGGGACAAGCAGTGTAGTGTAACCAGTGCGGCACACCTGACCTGAGTCTTGCTTTCACTTCTTGGCAGCTTTATGATCTCAGTACATCCCTTAGAATCTCTGCTGCTGAACTATAAAGGTTATGTGAATTAGCAAATATGTGGAACTTTCTATTGCTGTATGTACCATTTTTACTTCCTTATGTACACTTTGCTTACAATTAAATTTCTTTGGCACTATAATGGGGGTTTGCTTGTAATTGTTTGTTACCTAGACTTCAGGCGTCAATATAGCAATTAGAGAATAGCAGACCTTTTTCTTTATTTTATTTATGTATTTTTTTTTTTTTTGGAGACAGAGTCTCTGTCACCCTTGGTAGAGTTATGTTGCGTCACAGCAATCTCAGACTCTTGGGGTCAAGCAATTCTCTTGCCGCAGCCTCCTGAGGGAGGGGACTATAGGCACCTACCACGATGCCCAGCTATTTTTAGAGACAGGGTCTTGCTCTAGCTCTGGCTGGTCTCGAACTCCTGGGCTCAAGCAATCCACATGCCTCAGCCTCCCAGAGTGCTAGGATTACGGGCATGAACCACCACACCAGCCCCCTTTATTTTCTTCATTTTTTAAATAGAGGAGTCTCATTCTGGCCACTCTGGATGGAGTGCCATAGCATCATAGCTCATAGCAATATCAAATTCTTAGGCTCAGTGATCCTTTTGCCTTAGCCTCCCAAGTAGCTGGGACTATAGGCATGTGCCACTACACCCGACTAGTCTTTCTATTTTTAATAGAGACAGGGTCTCACTCTTGCTCAGGCTAGTCTTGAACTTCTTATGTCAGGCTATCCACCTGCCTTAGCCTCCCAGAGTGATAGGATTACAGGCGTGAGCCGCAGTGCCTGGCCCAGATTTTGTTTTTAAATGAAAACAAAATTCATCTTAAGAAGTGGAATGAACTTACTCAGTATTACCAAATATCACCAAATATTGATTTTAAAATACAGCCCGGGTGAGGTGGCTCATGCCTATAATCCTAGCACTCTGGAAGACCAAGGCAGGTGGATTTCCTGAGCTCACGAGTTCAAGACGAGCCTGAGCCAGAGCTAGATTTTGTCTCTAAAAATAGTCAGGCATTGTGGTGGCTCCCTTACAGTCCCAGGTACCTGGGAGGCTGAGGCAAGAGAATCACTTGAGCCCAAGAGTTTGAGGTTGCTGTGAGCTATGATGCCACAGCACTCTCCCGAGGGTGACAAAGTGAAATTCTGTCTCCAAAGGAAAAAAAAAAAAATTTTTTTTTAAATACAAGTCTTGAAACTTTTTTATTAAAATATTTCTTTGAAAATAAATCCATGGGTACCATTTACATTTTGGTCCCTATTATTAACCATTCCTTAATGTAACTTTGGCGATTTCCCCAGGCTTGAGTAAAATGATTGTTTCTAACTCAGTTGATTTTCCTGGCATCAGATCTTTCTAGGAACAGCCTGGGGTCTGTTGGCCAATTTGGCATGAAAGCTTCTGGGCCTGTTTCCCCAGCTTCTGTGCTTCTGTCAAAGGTCTGTCAGTGTTGATCAGAAAGTCATTCCCACTGAGTCCTTGTGGTTTTCTTTTACTTCTTTTCCTCACAAGCCACAGAATGAGAAAAGGAGGGACAAAGTTAAGAGGCTAGCACGGTGCCAGGCTTGAGCTGGCACTTACAGAATGTTGGTTTCTACGAGCAGCCCCACCTCAGCTGTGGGCTTCCTCTGGATGCTCCCCGGAGGGAATTTTTCCTGCCAGGATCCACTTCACGTTTGGGAGAACAAAGAATACCACTTGTAGGTTCTCCAACCCCCGCCCCCTTTACTAGAGCTTACTAGAGTTTTACTTACTAGAGTTTCTTCAGAGTAAGCTCAGTAAAGAACCTAACCCATCCTTTCTTTATCCAGCTGCATTTACCACAGCTATTAAGTGTGGAATAACTTTCTTTTGCCTCTAGCCAACGTGTAAGCAGTCCCTTTTAAATGTCAAGTTCTAAGTTTGGTGTCTACCTGTGTTAAAAAAGGGAGAGTGATCAGGTGGCACCTGTGGCTCAAGGAGTAGGGCACTGGCCCCATATACCAGAGGTGGAGGGTTCAAACCCAGCCCTGGCTAAAAACTCAAAAAAAAAAAAAAAAGGATGGGGGGGGAGGAGAGTGATCCTGATCTTTCTTGATGGGATTTTGCCAGATAATTTATTCAGAAATAAAAAGAACTACATAAATCTGAGAAACTGTAGAAAGGTCTCTAACTGATTTCATGTCCAAGTACGCCACATTGAATTACTTTTTCCCAAGTGTTCTAGAAAGGGTTACATTCCTAAGTAACGACTTAATGGCCAACTTGAGAAATAATCAAAATTATTCAGTTAAAACTTTTAATTTTTTGTAATACCTTCAGACACCTCCGTATGACTTAAGTAAAATGCGTAGCAAAACATTCCACGCATGGCTACAGATGTAACACAGTGTTATATGAGCAACTCTGAATAATATCAAGACTCAAATTTTCCAAGCACTAATTAAATTGAGCAGATAAATAATCTATTTCATCCAATTACCTTTTGTTTTATCTATTTAGCAAACTCTTGGAAGGAGAGATGTGTGTGGGCTTCCTAAAAAGGGACCTGGGAATTGGGGTCAGAAACTGGCCTAGTCGGGAGATGGAGTTTAGACTTCACAGTGCTGTAAACAGCAGTGTGGGCACCGCTGGCCAAGCCCTATGAGTGTGGCTGAGCATGTGGAGACTCCCGGTGTTGTTGTTTATGCCATTTGGCAAATATTTCTACTCAAGCCTTCAGCTAGTTTATAGCATTTCATTTTACAGCCCATCATGATGATAGTAACCAACCCCAGAAAAACATCAACAAGCATTAGAAATCCTAGTGTTGGAGGATGAACGTGACCCCAGAGACCTCCATTCCATTCCCCTTCCATCCCATCACATCCCCCTCACCGCCCCCTCTAGTTTTCAGTAAATTTCTCTAGCCCAAGTGGTTGCCATGGATCTTGGGTCAAAGCAGGATATTTGGAGGGATTTTTCTAAACACATGCATGTAAATGTTGAGAAATAGCACTCTAAAAAAGCAGGAGTCATACACAGACCCCAGCCCCTCTCAGTGAGTAAGACAAAAGGCAGTGTGCTCTATAAATATGGTAAAGTGCCTTGAAAGGATGAGTCTGCAGAGGCCAAGGAGAGGGGAGAGGTGGTTAAGGGAAGGCGGGAGGGAGCGCCTATGACACCAAGCATGCCTTCCCCCTCCGAACAGCCTCATAAGACATTTTCCATTTTTGAACAAGGAAACAACAATTACATTTTAAGTTGCATTGGTTAAGAACAGAAAAATATAACTTGGCACAAATTCCCATACTGGCCTTCTAGAACGGATTGGTCTGTAACACCATACTAAGTCTGTTTTCTATCAGTGATTCCTAGCCAGCTTATTAAACAGATTTATACAATGAAAGAATCTAATAACAGAAACATTCACCTTCTTTATTACTTGGCATTATTTATGGTTTGAGTTTTTTCAGCTACTTTTTTATGCACTGGAATCTGCCAACATTGTACTTACAAAGTTTACGTAAGTAGGTTGGGAGAAGATTACATGGGTCTCCTCTGTCCAGGCTTCTGGCCTCCCCCAGCCGAGACTGTCCCGTCCTCTGAGCATTTTCAGTGTGGAATCCTGTTTCCTCCTGGAGTCCATGACTCTTGACCCAAACGAGGGTTGAGTTTCCCCCCCCACAAGGAGTAATGTTCCTTTCAGCCTTTGGTTTAGTGATAGAAAAAAAAGAACGTTAGCCTGTGTGAGGGTGTTTATAAAGGAATTAGATAATTCTCTGATGATTTGTTAACATTTCTCAAAATTTTCAGGGTGGAAAAAAAGATATCCAAAGTCTCCTTTTTCCCTCCCCATTCCTCCTAGGATAAAAAGTGGAGAGATTGTGTAAATTTGTTGAGGGAAAGCATCACTCCCCAAGTTGCCTTTATAGAAGAGGAAGCAGGGAGAGGTGGGGCCTGCTGGTGTGGCCCTAAGCCTTCCCCACCTCACATGCCTCCCGCGTCCCAGCTTCACCGTAGCATGAAAGAATATTTTGATGTTTCTGTTCTCCCTGGAAAAGAACAATTTCCATCTCAGGTGTTGCCTCATTTCCTAAAGTGCATTCTCCTTCCCAAGGAAAACACACACATAAAGCGCTCAGAGCAAAGTCTGGAGCCCGAGCAGTGACTCTAGGGAAATAGCCACCGTGGGAAGGTAGTGGCCAGTTTAAGGGGAAGAACAGCATAACAAGAGTATCTATACCCTTGTGAGAAGAAGCCCATGAGGTCAAACAGTAACTTGCAGAAGCTGTGAACACCATCAAATGTGGTTAAAGGAGTAGGTATAAAGTTAAAGGAAAGGCTTATGCTTAAATCAGTTTTCCTTTTAAAAACTATAGCATTTGGGCTACCACCTTATGTTTCTTTAATAAGGAAGCCATATTCCAGCCACATGGCAGGAATTAGCTGTTGCCTTCCTATGGTTAATAATGACACATGTAAAAATATATAAGTTAATGAATCAGTGGGAATTGTCAGAGGTTTGCTGGGTGAATGGATCGGAAGAGAGAAAAATCTCTTGTTTCTCCCGGTTTCCATCTTTCCAATCCTTTCTACCTGCCGTTCTTTTATGCATATGGGCTTCTACCTCGTTGGTCCCTTAACCTCTATTTGGAAGGATTCTTTGAATAATGTGGAATGAGGCCACCTAAAGAACTCTCAAGTCTTTCTGTAGCCTGCATATGAATCATCTCTCAGAATCTAATCTCCCCCCTCCCCCCCCCCCAGCCCAGGTATTAAGTAAGCCAAGCTGTGAACCAAAAATTAGAGGGTTGAGAGGCATGAAGAGGACCCTGCCCCCAAGAGCTCCCAGTGTAGTTCTAGAGACTGATGTATAAGATAGATCATTAGAGTGATAAAAGCTGAGGTAGAAAAAGACTACTAAGGCATCTGGGAGGCAGGTAGAAAGCAGAAGGTGGAAGACTGTGTTCCAAATGGTGTATGAGGGCCTGGCATGGTGGCTCAACACCTGCTAGAATTATCTAGCATCTGGGAGGCTGAGACAGGAGGATTGCTTGAGCTCAGGAGTTCAAGACTAACCTAAACAAGAGCAAGACCTCATCTCTACTAAAAACAGGAAGATTAGCTGGGTGTTGTGCTGGGCACCTATAATCCCAGTTACTCAGGAGGCTAAGGCAGGAGGATCACTTGAACCCAGAAGTTTGAGGTTGCTGTGAACTAGGCTGATGGCACAGCACTCTAGCCTGGGCTACAGAGTGAAAGTCTGTCTCAGAAATGAATGAATGAATGATGAATGAGTGGCTTATACATGCTTTGGGAGGCTGATGTAGGAGAATAGTTTGAGTCCAAGAGTTCAAGACCAGCCTGGGCAACATAGCAAGACCCCTGCTGTATAAAAAAAAAGAAAAGAAAAGAAAAAAAAGAAAAATTAGCTGGGTGAGATGGTGCACATCTGCAGTTCCAGCTACTTGGAGGCTGAGGCAAGAGAATCGCTTGAGCCCGGGAGTTGGAGGCTGCAGTAAACTGTAATTGCACCACTGCACTTACGAGATAGATTGAGACCTATGTCTTTAACGAAAGGAAAGAGAAAAAAAACCTATGAGGCTCTTCTAAGACATTAGTGGTAGTTTAGTTCAGGAGATAAGTGCTTAGACTCTGGAGCCGTCCACTTCAGCCTCAAATCTCAATTCTGTTTCTTAACAGCTATGTCACCTTGGACAAGTTATTTCATCTCTCTATACTTCAGTTTCTTCATGCACAAAATAGCAGTCCTGCATCTTAGGTTTCTTGTGAGGATTCAGCGAGTTAATATGTGCAGAATACTTAAAATACTGCCACCCACTCCATAAAAAATACTGCTTGGCAATAAATGCTATATAAGTGTTAGCTGTTATTTTTATTTTTATTATTATTATGTTCATTATATTGTACAAATGCACATAAATGTGATATATGTATATTGTTCTCTTTTTTCTTATTTGAGATCATAGTATGCAGAGAGCCTAACTTGTAGCACATACAGATATACTTTAAGACATACTTAAAAATCGACTTTCCTTTGAAAAATTATGTAAGTAACCTTATCAAAAATTAGAAATTCTCTGTGGTGGCACCTCTCCAAGATTGGGTCTTGCTGCAATTGATGGAGTTACATCTTCACAGCACAGTCCAAAGTTGACATGTCTATTCAGGCTGTTTGATTTGTAAAAAATGTAGATATCTGTTTTCTAAATCCATATTAGAATATGTTATTCACTATTTGGAGAAATTAGTATGGACTAATTTCTAGGCTGCTTAAAAAACTTGGGAGGTAAATTGTTATTCTTAAATCACCCTAAAATATAGAGTGGGAGGTGGCTTGGGCTCCTGTGTTTAAAAGACACTTTTTTTTTTTTTTTTGAGACAGAGTCTCAAGCTGTCGTCCTGGGTAGAGTGCTATGGTGTCACAGCTCACAGCAACCTCAAACTCTTGGGCTTAAGCGATTCTCTTGCCTCAGCCTCCCAAGTAGCTGGGACTACAGGTGCCCACCACCATGCCCAGCTATTCTTCTTGTTGCAGTTGTCATTGTTGCTTAGCTGGGTTGGGCTGGGTTCGAACCTGCTGGCCTCCATGTTTGTGGCTAGCGCCCTAGCTGCTGAGCAACGGGCATGGCCTAAAAGACACTTTTTTAAGTCAAGTGTGAGGTAACTAGATCACTTTCCATCTCAGCCTCATCCGGCTCATATTCTGTAGATTGTTTTGGTTTCTTGGTGAACTGTAAGAAACAAAACAGGAGGAGAGAAATTTTTGATCTCTTGCTCCTAAAATGTGGGCCCTGGATCGTCATTAAGAGGTATTGGCCCTTTGCCAAGTCATAGCATTCTCCCCGATCCTCCCATGTGACAAGGTAAAGGAGCCCAATAAAGGATTCTGCTTGCTGCAGTCATTTGCTGTCTAAAGAGGCATCTATTAGACCTGTCTGTCCAGGGAAGTGGAAGAGAGCAAGGAGAAAGGTGTTATCAGCTGGATGGGCTAGCTGGCCTAGGTTGTCAGCTCTCCCAAAAGGCACATACCCTGCGTGGTTCCCATCTGGTAGTGAAGTGGCTGCAGTGGTTGGCACACTGCACATGACACTGACCTTGGCCGCTCTGTTGGAGTAATTGGACTTTGAGGATGAACTCCCTAAACAATCTTGCCACTGTGGCTGGCACAACAGGCTTTTTCTTCAACAGCAGACGCTCATGTCTTCTTGCTCCAACTTTTTTTTCTTGAACAAACATATGTATTGTGGCCAATGCAAGGAAAATCCCACTCACCATTTTGATCTGAGTTGCTTCTGTCCTGGAACAATAGTCTAGTGTACCAAGGGCCCTCGAGACTCTTATTGCCATGCCCAGTCTACTTTTGTGAATCTCCTTAGAAGACCCTAAGGCCAGGAAGCCATTGATATTGCTGAAGGACCTCCTACCACCATCGGTGACATCAGTGTTTTTGTATCTGATTGGCGTCTTTTTCCATTGCCAGAGAGTGAGCTTCAGCATTAGCTTCGGGTTCAGTACTGATTATGTTGGAAAATACCCCCACATCAAAGAGCTTTCAAAAGCCTGTACTTTCTTCCACAAGGTGGCCTGTTCATAACTCAAATAAGCATGACCAAGGACTTGGATTCCTCTTTGAACATCCACCTCACTCCGGTAGAAGAAATGTGTCTCAAAGCACTGTAGATGAGTGAATAAACACTTCCCAAGTGCCAGATACTTACCTGACACTTACCACCTTTAATCTCATTGATCTCAAAATCCTGTGAAGTTTCAAACCACTAACTCAGTAGCGTTAATTGAAAAACCTATTCTTTGTTTGGCTTAGATTACATAGTGATGAACAAAGCAGACAGTCTTTGGACCCTTGGAAGTTACTGCCAGGTAGAAAAAGCATATGCTGTTATTTCACTAGGAGAGGAAGCTAAGTTTCAAAAAATGAATACTTTTTCAAGACATGAAGGTTTGAGCCACAATTTAAATGCCTGTCTGACTCCAAAGACCGTCCTCCTTCCACTGTGCCATATTGCCTTCCTATAGGAAGCTTAATCTGTGGTTCCACTTAAAATATGAGGAAACATCTGGAATATTAGTTTTCAACCACATTTCAGACACAGAAAGTAGAGCCTAAGGAATAGCCCAGTTGGCTCCTCTCTGAGAGTGGGTAAGAGTAGAAAAGAATTGCTGATCTCAAGCATTTTGTTACCAGAATAACCCCACAGGAGAGGCCTGGCTGGACTGGGATTTGTGTGGGCCAGACAGTGCAGGGGATTTATTTCCAAAGCTGGAGGACAGAACTTGGACTCTAGTGCAGCTCAGCACCCTCCCACGAGTCCCACTAGCTGAAGGTGCAGCCTCTGGACCAGGACTTTCCGGCTGGGGTGGAGCTCCACGGTGCTGAGGCAGTTAACGATTAAACAAGAAGCAGCCTTTGGCTACAAACCTAATGGTTTGGGTTCCAGGGCACAGGATAAAAATATACAACTGGAAAGGCAAGCTCCCAATTAAGTGGAAGAGCTCAAGCAAGAGCTGTTTCAACGCAGCGGAGCCAGTGACCACACGCGGGCCGCTGTCTCCTCGCACGGCCCCACTCTCCTGGCCCCATACTTAGCGCTGGCTCCAGAGCCTTGTGGGGGATGTCCGCTGGCAGTACACAGGCTGCTTCTCTTTTCCATTCAAAGAATATCTTACTTGCCTGCAGCCTAACAATTTATCTTCTTTGGCATCTTAGACTAGTAGAATGTCAGACCTAGAAGGGGCGGGAGAGATCATCTAGCCCGGTCCAGCTCCCTGGTTTAACGCTGTGGAAACGAAGGCCCACACAGGGGAAGTGACTTGAGCAGAGGCACTTGTCAGTTCCTGGCAGGGAGATTAACGTTCTGGTGCTCTGATGTCCATATCCTCTTCTCCCCCTTTTGTGTGAAGCCAGCACCATTTAGCAACCTGCCTGGCTCCTCCAAACATGAGAACTCTTAGTCCTCTTCTGTTACAGAAAAAGACGCTAGGGCAGCGGTGTCAGCAGTGCCACAGAACCGACAAGAGCAGATGCCAGGAAGGGAACCACAGCATCCCGACCAGCAGGCCTGGGCCTTCACTGTCTGACCACATTCCCTCTCTAAGAACATGTTGTAGGAGGACTGAACTTGGCGTCTTCTGAGCCCCAAGCCTGCATCAACAGCCCTGCTAATGGCTCTCTGGCTCCTGGCTTCCTCTTGCCACTGACTTTTCCCCTCTGCCTGGGACAACCTTACAACTCCAGTGACTTTGAGTCTTGCCAAGACAAGCCTAATAGTTACTTTCAGACTCAAGTTCTTGCCAAGCCTGAAATAGTAATTGCCTGGAGGCTTCCAAAAAGCTGGGCTTTATCTGCAGCAGAGACTTAGTAAATCAAAACACAGGTCTTATCTCCCAATTCTCTCCTCTCTGTTGTGTGGTCTCCTAAATGAAAAATGTTACCTAATTGCCTAAAACAGCTGGCCTGATGTTTAATTATTTCGACTTGCTAACCTGGTGTTCTGGGCCAATAAATTGTACACAGGGAGTGGGTAGTGTTTGTTACAGATGAGCCTTGTCCAGGTTTCCTTTGTGAGAAATGTCGATTTCAGCCCCCAGAGGGAATTCCAAATGTGAAGGCTGTTAGCAATAACTGCTTTTGTCTGATGTTGGAACTCCTCTTCACCCATCTGAGGAAGAGTTTGCCTGAAAAATGTCTTGAATCCTCTCCCAAGCATTGCCGTGCCGTGGCCTTCTGCACTCCCTGTTCTGAGTTGCAGGACCAACCTCTCAGCCTTGGTCCTGTTCCCTCTCACTTCAGGCTTCCCTGAGAAGAGAAGAGAAGCCTCTGGAAGAGGCAGCGCAGCACTGCTGGTTATTGGCAGAGCCAGAGAACTCCACGGTGCTGTGCCGCTTCCTCCCTGGCCTCCCAGACTCCACAGCCTCACCCCCCAGTGGGTCCCGGATTCTGACTGCGCTGAATGGCCCCCATCTTAGTCCTCTGTGCCTTTGCTCATACTAGTCCCTGAGATGTCCCATGCCATCCCCTCACCTCATTTTCTCTTCCCTTCCGTCTGCTTCCACGTGCTACCAGCTTCTTCGAGATTCACCTCAGGGAACCACAACTTTGACCAGCTTTCTCTTCCTCTCCTGGGTAAGCTCAGAGGGTCCCGTAGCTGGTGTCTCAAATCTCCCTCCGTCATCCACCTGTTTCTGCATTTCCCTGATCTTCTTTAGGACCAGGACTCTACCTGTCCATCTGTGGTTCTGTAGTGTCCAGAACAGGGTCTAACATATTCCAGGTGCTTAATGAACGTGTGCCTAATGGGAAATGTGTTTTTGAAGGAAAGCTTAAGATGTTGTTCTTAGAGGAGCAGAAGATAGGATTTTATCATTTATGTATATTAGTTTGTGTCTGATTTAAAAAAAAAAAAAAAAAAGGAAAGGAGGAAGGGAGACAGGTGTATTCTTCAGAATGGACACATTTCTCTCCACGCCTTCCGGATGGCTTGGCCCTTCTCCGTCACACATCCACTCAGGCCGATGCGCACGGCTGTGAGTACTGTGCCAGACTCCTCACAGTGATATACGACAATTCTTGCCATTTAGTTTTATTAAATTAACCGTTTCGACTTAAATTATGTTTAGCTGTTTCCCCCCTAAGGAGTCCTGTATTTGACTGATTGCTGCAAGAAACTAACTCTAGACATCGCCAGTCCTTTTGAGAAACTGCTGCTGTATGGTCCAGAATTCCTTTCAGTCAGACCCTGGTGACACTGTCAGAGTTTGGGAGACGCATACACTTCCAAGATAGGTGTAGCACCTACAAAACGTTGCTGTCACTGCTTTATTTTTTTTTTTTAATTTTAGAGTTCCAAAGAATAATGTTGTCTCTCTAAATTGAATATATTTATATATTGTATCCATCATATCATATTTAGCTGTTTTCCCCCACCTATTTGATCAATTTGTGTTTCATTGTCAGGCTTTTAAAAGGCCTCTGCTGTGTATCTTCCTGCCATCCTCACTAGCTCAGGACAAAATAGTAGGGACCCCACCCAGGAAAACAATAATATATGGCATTATAGACTAAAGCAATATAAAGGTAACATTTCCTAAATAATAGGTCATGTGCTTTTATTCTTTCTGAGAGTGTGATTGTCCCTATCAGCAAAAAGCCTTTGTTCAACAGCTGCTCTGTGGGCCTATGGTGACTGGACCCATGACCACTGTCTTATGTCCCCACACTAGTGCCTGAGCTAGACAGTTCCTGGTTTGGGGGCCGTGGTCCAGGGAGGTGTAGCTCCTGGCAACATGGAAGACTTTGTCAATAGTGGAGTGATGGTCCCTCTAGGAGGGAGCCCTGTGTAGAGAGATCTGGGCCAGGGAAATCTTTGGGCAGCTGGCATTGGGTCCTCAGTCACACCTTGGGAATCCAGCAAGACTCCTTTGGGTGTGGAGAGAGAGTAGTAGTCAGCAGGGTAAGCGAGGCACAGTTGTTCCTAAAGAATGGAAGTTAATCAAGGCAGGGATCCAATGCATATTTTAGGGCTTGTCCTCAGGAATAAGACAGAAGCCTAGTCCACCTGGCCTGTTAGAGCAGAGAGACAGTGTAAGAGCCAGCTGGGAGTCCTGCCACAGAGAGCCCGGTATGAACTCTCCCTCCTCCCTTAGCCCACCTAAGGGCAGACTGGACAGAGAACCCTGGTGCCGTCTGAAGGTGGGAGGAGTCGGGCTGAGCTTGATAGATCATCCCGACTGATGTGTGTTCTTGGCAGCGTGATGTGTTGAGCCAGTAACAAAGGACAGCAAAGACAGCATTTGTGCTGCAGATGTCCTATGATGTGCAGAAAGCAGGCCAGAGGCCTCCATAGCTGTTCAAGGTCTGTCTCTAACCCTCTGCTCTTCTGCCCTTCTCCTTCTCAACCATCACATCAGGAGTCAGGGCCCTGGCTACAAGTGACTAAAACCACTGTAAAAGGATAGTTGACATCAGTCCTTCGTTTAAGAACAAGCTGTGGGCCGAGTTAGTAAGGGCTCTGCAGGTGAATTCTACCTAGGTGGAAATAGAGGTTCCAGAATTAACTGCTTTTTCTAAATTGGAGCCTCCCTTCTCAGGCTCCAGAATCTGTAATGTACTGTCTATACTCCTTGGTGGCAATGAGCTGCAGCCATCTCCTCTCCTTCCTCTGTTATAACCAAATATAGTCTTTCTTGAAACCCACCTAAGTGGCACCATCTCCCTGCCCCGTTGTTATCAACAGCCTCTACCCTCCCCCCCACTGGCAAATGTGGACACTTCTGAGTGTTCTGGAGCATTAACAAGGGATGCACAACTTAATAACAGGTTGAACCGCACGTGGACTAAAGGTTATTTCCCATATTTCTCCCCACCCTGCAATAAGGCAGAGGCCTTATGTTGGGGTATTTGAAGAGCACTTCTGCTTGGAATACATGTGCTATTTCCAGCCAGCACTGTCCACCTGTGACTTTCTGCTAGTGTTAGCAGTTTCATCTTCCATTATTAGAGTCCAGCTGGAGTGTCTTTGAAGTTGGTCTCATAATGTTAAACGTTAACTATAATTTCTCTTGGCCCTTGCTAGAGAGTGCATTCCTTCCTTTTGGTATGATAATAGCCACAGTCATATTGGCTGTGTTCTAGCTGACCACCTCAGCAATTGCTTCTGTGCTGTGGTGACACAGAAGGAGCTTTGTACTGCACATCAGAAAGCTTGGGTTCTGACCTGGTTCTTCCAGGAACCCATGTGACCTTGAGCAACTCCATCCTCTTCTCTGATCCTCATTTTCCTGCTCTATCAAATGCTGAGTGAGGGTTAGAGATTTCTAAAGCCCATCCTTCCGTAAGTCTGTGATTCTGAGATTCAGAGAATGCTCAGTTACTCCCAACTCCTGTATTCCCCCCCCCCCCGCCTCAGGCCTGCCCCTCCCCACAGCTTCTCCCTGTGCACATCAGGGAGATACGAGTAATGTGCAGAGAACCTAGGGTCTTGGATCAGGGCGTACGAGTAATGTGCAGAGAACCTAGGGTCGTTCTGACCACTTGACTTGAAATCCTCAGAGAGCATGTTATTCTAATAAAGAGGTATAGTATTGGTGATATGAAACCTCCTACATCAAACTCTATCATATTAAGGAAATCTTATAACTCAGATGTACAGTCTGGCTTGATAATTTACAATTCTGCTGGGATTAGTATGAGGAGTAATTATATCTATTTATTTATTCCACTGTCAGAATGTTGATGCTAGATTTTCATATCGTCTCTGTCACTGAAGATTATAATTAAATGGTATGTCAAATATATTGATCATATTCTTATAAATTTGCTTGAGATGCTATAGAGGCCCATTGTTTTTATAGTATATCACTAGATTAAATTCAAAAGTTTGCCCAGCCATTTAGGTCTGTTTAAGAAATTTCTTTTCTGAATAAATCACAATTCTTTGATGGTTTGTCATTTTGACATTGTTTAAAGTAATTTCTTTTTTTTCACCCTATTTTAGTACTGAATTTTTTTATCCTTTAGTCAGACTAATAACTGTAATGGCATTTGAATGGAAAGTGGTTATGTGTCTTTGAAGGTAGGTTTTAAATTTCTTTTTCTTCGTAAACTCACAGTTTTTCAGAGAATAGGTCTTTTTTACTCCAAAGCCCAGTTTTTCCTTCTTTATCAGATGGTCTCTGCTAGACAGCTATACTGTGAACCAACAGACTTGAGTTCCTTACTTGTCTCTGACTCTCAGCTATTTAACTACAAAGTTTTAGTGCCCACTTCTCTTCTTCATCATAAGTCACAAAACATTTACCTATTTTAATGACAGGACTCATGGGGTACAATTAAACTTTCTCTAATATTTTCTTTGGACGTATGTTTTAGATTTTTTTTAGGTGGCAAAGAGGGTTTCTTCAATCTGCTTGAAATGTATAATCAGCTCTTTGGTCATGATAATATCACATGTGTGTAATGCTTACAAAGGGCTTCCGTATACATTATCTCAGAAGATCCTTCAGCATGCTGTGATCTAGGTAGGGATTATTACTATTAGTTCATTTTATAGATTTTTTTAAAAGCGGCTTAGAAAATTCCAGATTTTCCACATCTTACAGTTAATAAATAATAAAGCTGAGACTAGAACTCGTGTCCCCTGAATCTTTAATCTGGTGCCTTTGGCCTCCTATCCCTTTTTTTCTAATGAGCTTTTACAAACATAACTAAAAGTAGATCTCCAGCTTCCCTTTTCGTTTGTTTAAGGTAGGCTCTCAGTTACCCCTAACATCTTCTGACTACATGTGACATGAGATAAAATGGTAGCACCTTTTTAACCCAAGGAAGTACAGAGAGGTAGCCAAAGAAGAAAGATGCCCATTATATTTGACCAAGAGACCGACTCACACTCCCGCCTTACCTCCTGTCCCCCTTAACCATTCATCTTCTAGATTCTTGGGGAAGCTCATGACCTCTTTTTATAAAGAGTTTGGTTGTAGTCCTGGGCCACCAGGAAATGCAGGAGTGAAAGCTGTGATGGTGAGCAGCTGATGAGCCTGGGAAGAAGCCATTTGGCCTAGGGTGGTAAGAGGTGGCAGTCGGGAAGAGCTGTCCTCCAGTGGACCACTGGGTAGCCCTGCAGGCCCTTTGGCTCCCTGAGCCCTTGCTTCTTCACCTTCAGGGAACCTAGCTCTGTTGACTGGCACCTAGGCTGGCTTTTGGTCCTTATCATCAAGAATTCTTCACACTGGAGCAAGTCTTAGGAAGATTGACCAGTAAATTGTCCTTGTGGCTGCTGAAGACTCTGAGAGTCAGACTGACCTTGTGCTCTCCATTCTGGCCATTCTGACTGGGGGGTGAGAGAGAATTGTGGAAAGAGCCCCAGAGAGTTGGATTTGAGTCCTGCAGCCTGTATGACCTTGGCTAGTTGTTTGATCTCTCCAAGCTTCAGCTTAGTATCTTCCTCAGTAAACCGTGGATGACAACACCTACCCTACTATTTCCTCAGGTTATTGTCATGAGGCATGAAGGCACTTTGCTAATTCCACAGTCTGCTCAAATGCAAGGGACTCACTCTGAGGGAAAGTGCTAGTCTCAGGGTGACTGTTTCAAAGGCACCGTTAAACTCAGCAGTTTTTAGGAACAGAAAGAATCTTCTCTCACTCTTGGTGAGAACTTGTTTTGCCTACTGGGGTCACACCCGTTCCCAAGCCTTGCACCAGCCTGTGAGGAGTGAGATTGTAACTTTGCCACTGTTCAGCTGTGACATTTCTTCAGACCTGAGGCACAGCCAAGAACATGGTCTCGCTCTCCCTCCCACTCTTTTTTCCTTTTTCCTCCCCTTCTCCTGTGTCTACTCAGTTTCAAACAAGTGAGTTGTGTTGGGTGGTTTTTTAATGAAGTTTTTCCAGCCTCTAGTTTTTTTGTCCTTGACCATAAAGAACTCCCAGTTACTCAAGGCTGAAAATAAAATTTGGCCAGAAGTAAATTGAAAGTATAATCTCATTAGTGTTGATATTTTTAAGCCTTTCTTTTAAAAGAGAGAAAGGGGCTCTGGGAGAAAAGGGGGATTTGTCATGGAATGAATATCTGTTTGAGGATCCTAGGGAGAGTACTTTACATTTTTTCCTGAAAACAAGGCACTTTCCCTTTTTTTTTCAGGGAGAGTTGTAGCTATTTTGATGCCTTTTGAAAGCACCACAATTGGTTTGATTGAGCTGCTAGGCAGTTGGTTTAAAAAAAAAAAAAAAAAAAAAAAAAGACAGAAAGAAAGAAAGAAAAAGTAGATGGTCACATGGATTCAGCGTCACGTGGGGAAATTGACTGTAACCCGGAGTCTTAGACAGCTGATGACCACAGCCAGATTGTTCATTTCACAAAGGGGAGTCTTTCAAAGATGAGAAGACTTTTGTCTAGAGTCCAAACCTCCCCAGGGGGAAGGACTCATTTATAACCATTGTGATTATTCTTTTCCTCTTAAATCTCACTAGTTAAATATGAATTTATATCGAGCTCTCTGCTAGAACAGGAAATAAGGAGTGTAGCGCGAAATTGGCATAAAGGGGTCTAGCCCTGGGTTCTAGGTCTCAGCTTTGACCCTCACTAGACAATGGTATAATCACAGGAGTGGCCCTGAACTGCCTTGGGCTTTAGTTTTCTACTTTGTAAACTGAAGCAGTGACACTAGCCCTTCCTACAAGGGAGGATTAATTTGAAAGAGAAAATTTGTTGATAATGTAAAAGTACTTTGAGAAATATCAAAATTGTAAACCTGGGAATGTGTGAAGGAGGTGAATTTCAGCAGGGAACTGGTGACTAAGTTCCTCTGAATGGCATCTCAGGCAAAAGGTGGTTCCCTGTTTGCTTAATAAGCCCCGCTTCCCTCCAAGGGTTCAGAGAGCGACTAACGTCTCCGCTGCTGGTCAGCAGTGCAGAAGCAGCAGCCCCGCGTGTGCATGGCCCTCCAAGTCCCTGTGTGGTTTCGTTGGCTGTTTGTTTTTCCTCTTACCCAGACTCGTTTTTCCTTCTTGATACATATATTCGTCCTGGAGGAAAAGGATAGCTTATTGTCAAATGTTGGATGGGTGACAAGAACCGACAGTGTCTGTGAGGTATTTGGTGTCTTTTCATAAGGTGATCCTCGCACGTCTTTGGCTCAGGGTGCTCTTGGAAGCCTCCGCTGGGTTGCTAAGCACGTGGAGCATTATGGGGCTCTGTTCCCATCAGGCTGAGGACTCCGGAGGCAGAGACTCTGCCTTTCTGTTAGTCTGTATCCCAGGTACCAGACACACGCTAAGCACTCAGCAAATGTTCAGCAAATGAACCAGAGAAGACAGGGACCCAACCAACCTTCCTTGCACACATGGATGAAACTGAAGCCCACAGTGATGTATGAGCAGGTCACATAGGGAATACTAGAAGTGGGATTAAACCGAAGCAGAAGGTCCCCCGTTCAGCCCTGTGAAGCCTGCTAACTGTTCAGGGAGGGAGAGGCTGCCCCAAGTTTGTGTACTAGTAGATGTCCATCTATTTTATGTACAGTTTTAGCTAAGGTCTAAATGAGTTTTAGAAGAAAAATTTGAGCTGCTGGAGGAGAAATAAACATTTAAAAAATAAGACTTGTTGCAAATGAATTTTTTTTTTTTTTGTTAGAGATACTAAAAATTATCTTAAAACCATTGCCCCTGCTGTCCCTTCATGATCAAGAGTTTGCCTGTGCTTTAAGAAGCTCCTCTCTGCTCCCACTACTGCCAGCTGCGTTACTGATTGGAGCCTTTTGAATGTTTGATTGTGTCCCCTCTGCACCACGCAGGCCACAGGCTCTATCACACTCGTTTTGGGGAGTGGCTGAGAGACACTATGACAGGTAACTACCAGCCACACAGCAGTGCCCTGACCTTTCATCTCTGTGGGGGCTGGTTCTTAGCCTCCACTCTGCCTCACACCTACGTGAGGTGGCCCCTCCCTGCCCAGCCCTGAATAGTTATTAGGCCTCCCAGGGTTGCAAGGGTGACCCTGTGCCTCAGGGAGGCAGTCACCCACCCAGAGGGTACTGAGCCAGTCCTGGGAAGACCTGTGCTGGCTCTCCCTGAGGGCTTTCCATACCAATTCATTCTTGGTCAGTGGCAGGCACATTTCACACTGAATTCCACCCCACGGGGCTGTGTCTAATTGGACAAATTTGAACAGCAGACAGCATAGCCACTGCAGCAGGGAGCATTGATATATGGCCCAAGCAAGGGACTAAAATCTTAAAGTGACAGGGAGTGCTTTTCAAAGAATGGCTGGCTGGATTCCAAGAATAGCAGGCCCGACTGTAACTAGCAGGACAGAGCGATGGGGCAGCACCACAAAACAGGGGCTCTTTAAAGGAGATGTTTTTGAAATGAGTATCTCCATTTCTCCTGGTCTTCACGCAGAATAAACAGGATAGGCAGGTCCCCAGGGACTGTTACCTGGGACCCAGTCAAGCAGAAGGCCTCTCACTAAAAACTCATACCATCTGAGTCCAGCATTACAGCATAGGCAAAAGCACTATTTACTGCAAAGGAAATGTACAGCAAGGAAACCTTAGCAGAAAAAGAATGAAAAATCATGCTGTCACACATTACCGAGCACCCACCCTTCATTAGTTCAGCATCCATCATCAGCATCCATCATGTATCCGCTACCTGCTACAGTATACACTATTTAATGCTCCCTGCCCAGACACAATAGAGCTCCTGAAGTTGATGGTCTAGGCAGGAGAAAAGACAATAATCTAATCTCACAAATAAACAACTACAAGTTGCATAAAGTGTCAGGAAGGAAAAATTCTGTGTGGTAGGAGAACATCTGAAAGGGGTATTCAGGGAGAGTTTCTCTGAGGATGTCACATTTAAGTTAAGCTCTGAAGGGTGTGTTAACTCAGCAAAGGGAAAGAAGTAGAGGAAGAGAGAGAAACTATCAAGGTCGCTTGAGCCCAGCAGTTTGAGGTTGCTGTGAGCTATGATGACGCCAACACTCTCCCCAGGGTGACAGAGTGAGACCCTGTCTCAAAAAAATAAAAGAAGGAAGGAAGGATTGAGGAAGGGGGCCTGTATGGCTGGAGGGGGGAAGAACAGTATGGGTGAGGCTGTAAGGTTTTGCTGTCAAGTTTTGTAGATGTGTTTTCAGAAGAGGGTGACATGATCATATTTGAGTTTTGAAAAGATCATTTTGTCTATAAGAGTGCTAGAAAAGTGGAGTGGAAGATGAATGAATGGATTAGGCTGCCATCAGCAGCAAACAGAAATGGACAGTTAGGAATGTTATTTAGAAGGTAGATTCAGTGTGGCAGGTTCTGTATTTATGATGGAATGATATGAGGAGATGGGAGAGGAGGAGATGACAAGGGTGGTCCCCGGTTTTCTGGCTTGTTTTATTCATTTTACTTATTCATTTAAGTGTGGAGAAAAAGGCGTGGGCACACTGCGTTTCCAGTAGAAATGTCAAAATGTCGAATCCACCATTACATCTGTAGGTCTTCAGCCCAGAAGAGATGTTTGGACTAGGTGTTTCCTTGGGCGAGGATGGGGGGAGAAGAATGTGAAATGATAAGAAGATGGATCAGACGCCATCTCTCCCATGAGGCAGCTCAAACACTGTATGTAGAGGCAATGGGACTACAAGACATTTATAAATCTTCATGATTTTGTAGAGGGGTGTGGAGACTGTACTGAGAGTTAGATGACAGACAGGTGTGTGGTACAGAGAGATGAGGGAGCAACAGAACGTGAGGCAGGTATGACTGAGCGGCAGAGGGGGCGCTCAGTTCACGGCAGGTGAGCAGTAGGCCTGACCTTTTTAAAGGTGGGTAGTGGTTGCTCATACACTAGTCATGGGAGTGCAAATTGGTGTACCCTTTTCGGAAGGCAATTTGTTAGCAACCGTTATATATTAATTTATTCTTTTTGACTCAGCAAGTTATCTCCTAGGAATTTACCCTACAAAAATGTAGGTTGAAGTATTACAGTATAGGTAAAAAGCACTGTTTAATACAAAGGAAAAGAAGAAATAATCCAATTATCAATCAGTAGAGGTATATTTTGTATGCATGTATACAAAATAATATGTAGCTACTTTAAAGGACATTTAAAAAGAGTTTTAAGCAGATATCTAGTGTTAGTGCCTGAAAAAATTAAAATTAAAATAATAAAAAAGCAGGTGAAAAACAATGTATATATACTACGATCCTACAGGGGGAAGAACACCTAAGTGCTGGTATAAGCATTAAACTCAGTTAATAGTGGTTATCTCTGGGGGCAGTAGAAAACAGAAACAAAGAAACAGGGAATTCTCATTCTTTTACTCAGTTTTGTGTCGTTATTTTACATTCATCAGCATCTTAATTCTGGCTGCTATAACAGAATACGATAGAGTGGGTGGCTTAAATAACAGAAATTAATTTCTCACAGTCCTGGAGGCTCGAAGTCCAAGATCAAGTTGCCAGCAGATCTGGATCTGGGGAGGACCCTTCCCAGTCTGCAGGTGGCCGTCTTCCCGATATGTCATCACATGGCAGAGAGTGAGGAAGAAAGCTGTCTTTTTATACGGGCACTAATCCCATCATGAGTCATCCACCTTCATGGCCTAATTACCTCCCAAACACTGGATATCTGCTTAAAACATAAAACTATTTTTAAGTGGTCCTGTAAAGTAGCTACACGTTATTACCTAATTACCTCCCAAAGTCCCCACCTCCAAATACCAAATCACCAGGGGTTAGGGTTTCAATATATACATTTTGGGATGATACAAATTTTGGTCCACATATTACTTTTCCTTTTCTTTCCTTCCTCCCATCCTCCCCTCTTCCCATTCTTCTTTCCTTTCCCTTGTCTTCCCTTCCCTTTCTTTTCTTTTTTTCAGAGTCTCTGTCACCCAGGCTGGGGTGCAGTGACACAATCATAGCTCACTGCAGCCTGCAACTCTTGGCCTCAAGTAATCCTCTTACCTCAGCCTCCAAAACCACTGGGATTATAGACATGTACCACAAAAGTGGACCCATATATTACTTTCCTAATCAGAAATAGCAAAAGACTTTTAAAGAAAACAAAAATAAGGGGACAGGAATAACCTTGGAATAGCTCTTCTGGGTGATACTGAGGCGGGGAGGAAAAGGGTTCCGTGCGCCCTACGTTCGGCCTCTCTTCTTCCTTCCTGCTTACCTGCATGATTTAGCTACATTTATTTATGAAGACTGCAAGACACAGCTCAAATGCTAACTCTTCCAGGAAGCTGTCCCTGATTACCAAGTTCAGAATGTTTGTTTAATGAGCATTTACTGAGAATTTCCTTTTATCAGACACTGTTAGGCACTGGAAATCTAAAAGTGACTAAGACTAATGCTATTAGCCCCTACCCTAATAGCATTTATTACTGAATGGGAGAAATTGCCAAGCAAACAAATTGTTACAGTATAGAATTTAGTCTAGATGCCCTGAAGTCTCTCTCAAGTTGAAAAGCTTTCAGTTCAAGGCTTCCAGTTTCTGAAACTTCCAATTTCTTTTCACAGGCTGGGAGGACAGCTGGGAATAGTTCCCAAGAATTAACTCCTAAATTGGCCTGGGTCTTCATACACTGGGCAGAACCTTCTCAGTGAAAGGTTCTATGGAGAAGGCCAGTACTCAAGTGTGTGGCCAGTTGGCTAAGTTGGTGCTAACACTGAGATTCACACCTTCTCCCTACAGACCCATTAGCTTCTCTGACCTCCTCAGTGCTCCAGGCATACCAACCCTATCTGCCGTCCCTCAGCAACACGTGCCAGTGAGCACACAAGGGATGCCTAAAATGCATGGAGGGCTCGGGCAGCATTGGTCTGGAAGGGAGGAGACCCAGGTTCTAATCCCAGCCCTGTAACTCTGCTCATAGCATGGCCAGGGACAAATGATCTTCTCTCCCTGGGCCTCAGTTTGCAATGTCAGCAGATGGTGCTGTATGGCCTCTGCCAGCTTTGACATCCTGCCATCATGATGAGACCCTTCTGCCATCTCCCTAAAGGGTCAAGTGAAGCCACCTCCCAAAGGGCTTCTCTCTTGGTTACAAGTATGTACTAGCACAGTGCCAGATGTGCAGCAGGTTTGTGTTGAAAGAATACAACTCCTTGTTGAAAGCCTTGTGCAGGTGCCAGATGTTGTAAAGTGAGAAAAGCAGCTAAGATCCTGTTCTGCCTTCCAGAAGCTTCCAATTTTCTCAGAAAGACAAATATATATATATATATAAACAGTGACAACCTAGAGCCTTCAGCAAAAGGGGTGGGGGTGGAGATGATAGGGGTAGGAGTGAGAGGGAGGCTCTTTGGGTAAATTCCAAAGGTCCCTGCTGATCTTCAGAGAATTTGCCCTTTTATGAGGCATGTGGCAAGCCCTGCCGCCTTATTTCATTCCAAGACACTCTATTTTTCCAGTTGGCTTCTGACAGAATATGAACACCAGAGCTTCTGAATTTCCTTGGGAATGGGGAGAAGATTGGAAAACAACCAAATGCCCCATCCCTTTTTTTTCCTCGAGTCCCCTGGCTGCCTACCTTGGCAGAGGAGGGGGTCACCTAGTATAAGCTCAGACTGGTTTTAGGCAACTTTAACCTCAAGAAAAAGGCCCAAACACTATAACCCTTCTTAAATCCCACTGCTAAAGGTGAGAGAAAGTGGAAAGAGAATTTCTGTGAAGAGAACCCTTGAACGAGGCACACATTTTCATGCTATTTCTGTCCAGTGTGGGCTTGCTAGTGTGTACTCAGCAGGTGGCCGGTGTGCTTGTTGGCATGAAGTGACCACCCTTCTGAGTCCTCAGCCCATCTGGGGCTGACGAGAGCTTGATCTGCCCATAATTGGGCCCATGATGGGTCTGGGTGGTGTACTTTTTTTGGTTTGTTCCGAGCTGGCCTTTTCCATGTATCATCCTGTGCTGGTCTGTCTTTGCATGTTTGGGCTAACCGTCTCCATATGTGTGTCTGGTTTGGCATGTGGATCCCAACCTGGGAGCAGGGCAAGGCTGCCTCAGACATGTGCAGCGAGTTGCCACCCATTCTGCCAGGCTCTCAGGCTGGACCACAGGCCTCCTCTCTCTGTGGAGAAGCACCCAGCAGGGTTCTCCCTCGTGTTTCATGGGCCATGAGAAGGCATTTTTAGAACAGGTGCTGCCTGGCGACCCACCTAGAGCAGTGTCTCATTAGGACAGCTTCCAGATAAGGAGTCCTCTAGGCCTTGAACTTTCTGCTCTCACTACCATCATCCCCCCTCCCGTCCCTTCGTCATTCTAGAGACCATCTTCCTTCCCCTGGGAGCCCCTGCTCAACATGTTTGTGAGGGGCATATAGTTCACTGGTTGGATTTATGTCAAATAGTTCAATTTGACAGCAAGAAAAGAAATCTCATTTGAAGAGACTGTTACAAATTTTAGAGTTCTTTCAACTCCATTACCTCCATTAATCCCCCTGCTATCCTATGAAATAGGAATTATTGTCCCCACTTTAAAGAAGAGGAGCTAAGGTTCCGAGAGGTCACATCGCAGGTAAGAGGTAAAGCTGTGACAGTACCCTGGCATCGTGACTCCAAGTTCACTGCTCTGTCTAGAGTATAGCCCTCCCCAACAACACTGCTGTAGCCTAGTGGCTTCACAAGCCCTTTTCTGTAGATTCCATCAGGGTGCTTTTCCAGGGGCCCTCCTATCTCCCTGAAGCCACCTCCAGCCTATTTCTGAACCTTCACTGGAAGATGAGTCAGAGGGGAAGCAGGGTGAGCAGAGAAATGGAACCCTGTTTGGGGACGAGTGCAGTGCTGCACAGGGAGCTGCTGGCCCTCAGTTGGTCAGCCACCTCGGCAGGTTGTTGGTCTTGGGAAAGCTCTATCTCTGGAGGAGCTTGTGCCCAGCAGCTGATTTCTGGCTGTAATCTCGTGAGGGCGCCAGTCCTTATCAGGCAGTAACTGTTCATGACCTCAAGCCAGGCCTAGGACAAAATGAGGCACTTTGTACGGCAGGCAGGCCCCTGCCTCATCATCGCCAATAACACACCTTCCCCTCCGCCCACACTCCGGTGCCCCAACCTTGACGTGTGCCGGCCTTTACTGCCTCCTGAGCCCTCTAGACTAGCTATACAGCTTCAGCAGATTCTGGAACCTTTCCAGTCCTTTGTTCCCCTGGCTGATAGATGAGTCAGCATCCAGGTGTGTATTCATCAATTCATTCATTCATTCATTTCTATTAATTCAACAGACAATTTGGTGAGCCCCCAGTAGAGATTCAGAAATCTCTACTGAGATTTCAGTCTCAGCCCTCTGGGTGTTCACAGTCTAGCAAGGGAGACAGATGTGTGCACAGATGATTGTGATGCAGGAAGAACTTCAACAAAGGGCTATCCAGCTCGTGTCCACCCATTGCCCTTGACAGCTGTTGAGAGGAGGAGGTAGGGACCAACACTTCACTCCTTAGAAGTCACAGAAAAAGACAGGGTGAGTTGGATGACCTTGAGCAAGTGACATGACTTCTCTAAGCCTCAATTTCCTTAACTATAAAATGGGCTGATAAAACCTATGTTACAGTTATATTGTAAGAATGATAATGAAGTTGATCATTGAACCACTGCCTTACATGTTGCAGGTCATAAGAGGGCAAAGGAGCCACAAAAATACTGTATTTTGGGAGAAACATAAATGTCACAGGGATGGTTCATTATAACAGCGACCCATATTCCTAGTGCCCAGTAAACACCTGACTCATTTGGCGGCCTTAACCTGGTACCCTGAGGCTGTTTTGGGGTAGACAGAACCCAAACTGCATCCAGCCCCGGACCTCAGTCACCAGTAGTGCTCTAGCAGCCCTGGCGCTGCTGTTATCCCAGAGAGCCTGGAGCGAACTGAAGGAGCCTCCCTCGGGCACATCACTACCTCCACTTTTAGCTTGCATCCTTTTCAGCCTAGTTCTTTTTCCCACCAAGTTGACTGGGGCAAACTTCCCCTCAGGCAGCGTCATTCTAGTCAAGTCTGATTCTACTGAAGTCCCAAGGCCTTGTGTGTGCTCTATAAATTCAAAGCAATTTCCTCCAGGGGCGGGGGAAGGATAGCCCTCTCTGGCCTAACATGCTGCATCCTACCCTCCAGGGCTCGTTTAGAATATGTCCTGGGGCAAGGCGCCTAATTTTTCAGGACTAGCTCTTCTAACCCCTCTCTCCCAGAACTGCTGTTTTCTGTCTGCTGGCTCTGACCAGAGGGTCTGGCCCCTTTTCCCAGTTATAACAGTCTCAGCAGTGACCCCAAGGGGGTTCCTTGGCCATTGCTTCTCTAGAACTGCCTCAGACTCAGCAGCAGCAGGAGTCAGCTTCCCTGGGAGTTGGGTTTTGCTGGGGAGCGTGCACTCCCCAGGGCTGTACCTTCTGCTCTGGAGGCTGACTGACTTCTCTTAGAAATGCCTTTCTGGCCGTTGGAATTAACTACCTTTCATAGAGACTGGAAGAAAGGGAGAAAAAGCAGCTTTGGGTTCTGTTTTCTTCTCAGAAATACACAAACCCCAGTGTGGCCAGGAGCACAAAGCACCATGTTCTGAACCGGTGAGAGGCACCTGCAAGGGCGCCACCCCGCCTGGCTGCTGTGGCCACCTGCCAGACTGAAGGCTGTCTTCAGACCCCCGCCCCAGGCAGCCCTCTCTGCGGGCCCCCTCTCTGGACTTTCTCAGATACGGGGCTTGTTGGCTCTCCTTTCGCGCCTGAAGCTCCAGAGGCCCTGCCCCAGTGGTGCTGCTCTGGACCAAGGCCCTGCTAAACTCTCAGCTCCTTGGTTTGCAAAGCAAACTTCAGCCTTTTACTATTTACCTTGGCAAGTCCAGGACCGGATTGATGATCTGTAAAGTGGATTTGTTATTTGGTTGTTTGCTTTGGCAGCTCTTGAAAGCGCTCTGCTGATTGCACTCCCAGATGTCATTGCATACATTACCCTGCTCTATAACGGGGCTTTGAACACTTTAATTTGAACTACAAATACTATTAAGCTTTTTGCACCTCTTCTGCCTTTAGTTCTTGGATATTGAATATGAAAGCAGACAGCCTGCATTTCTTTAGGCTTCTTTCCCATTGTCTTTGTCAGCCTCCTCCTATAGAGGGCTGTAAGCTTCCCTCTTCTTTCTCTGTGGGTCTTTCTAGAACCCTTACCCACCTATGCTTACCCCAAGCCCAGCAACGCTGCCAGCAGCCTTGCCAACTTTTATGTAACAGGTAATCTGACTTCCCAGTTTGGAAGGTGCATTGTGTTCATTCCAAGCCTGACTTCCCCAGTCACAAGCCTTTGTACTTTGTACGAGCCCTCCATTCCATTCATCTACCAGGATTTTCTGTATCCATTTTTTGCTTGTTTGTTTTAATGTTACTGACAGCATTCTTCTGGGGAAGCTAGATTTGGAGGCATGAATTTATCAAGTCATTTTGCCCAGAGAGGACAAGGGTCTTGCCTAAGGTTCCATAAAAAAGGCGGCAGCAGCACTTTATACTTCTTGAGCTCAGAGCCAAGTGTTGCTGCCCTGGCTCCCCTGCTCACACTTCATTTACACTCGCCTCACCTGAGCTGGATAGAGAAGGAGCCCTGGCCATGTTTGTTAAGGGAGGCAGTTGCAGGTTCATGCACCTTTGGGGGGTTATTGGTGCAGAGTGCTGGCCATCCTGGCTGATGGGAGGGTGTATGAGTCAGTGTTCTCCAAGGTAATTGCTTCTTCCTGTTGTAAATAAACCATTAGCTGGGGTCCTCACCTCAGGAAGCAATTTAAGGCCCAAGGGAGCAGCCCCAGAAGTCAGCATGCAGCCTCCTGGACAGAGGCTCGGCTTTGCCCGCAGCCCTGGGTCTTCCCCATGGATCGGCAACCTGCTTCCCAGAGACTGACAGGCTTCCCTCGGCCTTGACTGGCCAAACACTGGGCAAACTGTCTCTGTTTCTGTTACTCTCCAAAGAAAAGACAATTTCTAGTACACTTAAACTGAATATTAGTAGAATCGTTTTTATTGTCGTCGTTTTCTCTTTTTGCTCTCACTCCTTAAAGGTCATTTTTTTTTTTTTTTTTTTGTCCACTCCCTTTCCTCTGGCCTTAAAACATCCACCAGTTTCTTAGCTTTTCACAAGGCTTCAGAGACAGAGAAGAAAGTCTTTCTGGTATCAGCAATTTGTGGCATGCCCATGAATACTTCCATTAATCCTTGCTTATATCAACCCTGCGAGGGAGACAGCTCTACCCCATTCTATAGTTGAGGAAACGAGGGCTCAGAGAGGTGAAGTATTTTGGCCACTATTGCACAGCTGCGGGAGGATGGAGATTTAGCAGCCAGGTCTGCCTGTGCTGCCTCTTCCTGCTCGTTAGGTCTGAGTTCTGACTTAGTATCCCTTCTGTGTCATAGCACCTCTGAGGGAGGTTGGTACCTTTAGTTCTATCTCAGTGTCTAGTACTGGGGCCAGCTTATTTTAAGTGCCCAATAAATGTTTGTCAGATGAATAACCATAAATCCACTCAAGTGTCTCTGATTTTAAATAACCGTGTCTTCCCTGTGGCCAGTCTCTTTCGGGGGTGGGAAGGGGGAGGGTGAACACTTTCAACTTTGAAATATTTCAGTTGAAGAAGTTAATTCACTTTGTAAGTTTATTTTAGGAGTAGAGATTATTGCAGTATTTTTGGCCACCACTCTCAAATTCTTCTAAACCTTTACTATAATAAGTAAATTGAGCAGATTAAGGACATACTTAACTGCCAAATGGTGTTCTGAACTGTGTAAAGTTACCCAGAGTAGCTTTTTTTTTTTCTTATATAAAAGATTGTGTGGGTTCTGTGAACTTCTCTGCTTTTTTTAGCTCTTCCTGTTTTATTGTGTTTGAAGTATCTTTGTGGTGACCTGTTGGGATTGGATTCTTCCATATGGAAGTGTTTCTTTAACTTTTTAATCATTTCTTTTGGGAAGTGGAAGGTTAGGGGTAGCAGATGTTTCTCTGGCATTGTTTGCTGAGTGGAGGTAGAGGCTTTTGGAGCTGTGAGTCAGGCTAACCCCAGCCTGGAAGGAGAAGGCCCATCCCGGGGCTAGGAGGCCGCCCGTCACCACTGGATCTGGCAAACCAGGCTCCTTCTGTCCTCATCCTGACTGATGCCTTTTCCATTTCCCAGGAAGAATACATTTCCCTTGTGACACTGAGAGTTATTTTTTTCAGTGTCCCAAGGCAAATCCTTGTCAGTCCTCAGATGGGAAGGCTGTCTGGTGCCCCAACCCCTCCCCTCCAAAAGGGAAAAAAAACAATAAAACGAACCCTTGTTTCTTTCCTTCATAGCAATCACGTTTGTCTTCACACCTCATTTCTCAGCAAGCCAAAGTTTAACATCTTGGTTTTAGGAAAAAAGTTGCAAAAACCCATCTGATTGTCCCATTTTCCTATGTTCTGTTGGACTCTATTACTCAAGCAGTGATGTGTGACCTCCTGAGAAGCTGCTCCATGGTGGGTGCAGTCATAGTTGGCAGTCATCTTCCACAGCTCCCAGCCTGACACAGATTCTGATAGTGGCAGTTGTCCCTTGCCCTCAGTCTGTCATACTACCCCCAGTGTCCACCTGTTTTTCATCCCCAGGTCACATGTGAAAAGCCAATGAAGAAAGGGTTTTGGTTCAGGGAGTGAGAGCCCTAGGCACTGGCTCACTTTGGACCCAGCTGGTAAGAACACAGTGGAAGAAAGGGGGGGGCAGAGCCTAATAGAGTTCAATCTAGGACTTCCTTTGCCAGTCTCATCCTTTCTTGGCTAGATGAAGATTGTGCGTATAAATTGGGAATCCCACCATTTAAGGCAGGGGTCCTCAAACTTTTTAAACAGGGGGCCAGTGCACTGTCCCTCAGACCATTGGAGGGACAGGCTATAGTTTAAAAAAAACACTAAGAACAAATTCCTATGCACACTGCACATATCTTATTTTTAAGTAAAAAAACAAAACAGGAACAAATACAACCACACCACCTCATGTGGCCCACGGGCTGTAGTTTGAGGACCCCTGGTAAGGCTTGAGATGAGTAGAAGAGACTGAGAAGAGGGAACCAGAGAGAGGAGAGGAAAACCAGGTGAGTGTTTCTAAAAGCCAAGTAAACTTGAGAGGAATCAAGTATGTCACACGCACACTTGACCTGCTGATGGAAGAGGTCAGATGGCAACTGAGAAATGACTGTGGGATTTAATCATGGGAGGTCATTAACTTGGGAAGAGCAGTTTCAGTAGAGAGGCAGGGGCAGAACCTGACTGGAGTGGGTTCAGAGGTAGAAAGGGAGGAAAGCAATTGTAGACAGCAAGTCCAGACATCTCTTTCAAGGAATTTTGATTCCTTGAGCTAAAGGAGGAAATGGGGTCAAGAAGGTCTTTCTTTAAAAAAAAAAAAAAAAAAGAAAGAAAGAAACACTAGCATAATTATGGTAAGGGGTGGTGTCTAGTGCATAGATGGAGGGATTGGCTTTGGTGGAAGGGAGGGAGGAAGGTTGTGTGTGCCTACATGCAGATGGGTGGGTGGATGCAGTGATGGGATTTTAAATCCTCTTCTAATGGCTTCTGTTTTCTTGATAAAGTCGTAATCTAAGCCCTCAGCTAAAAGTGAGAATGGTAGAGAAGGTATTGGAAGTTTCAGGATTGTGGAGAACCTATGAAGTAATCAGGTAGGAGAGTAAAGGAGTGAACGGACTCAGGAAATATGATTAGAGGGCAAGGACAGCAAAGGGAAAGAAGGATGCAGAAGTTATCCCTGTGTGCCAGGGATTGATTGTAACAGTTGAACGCATGGGGAGGCGCCGTGAAAAACAGGCGGAATTAATGGATTATGGCCCCTGGCGAGGCTGAAAGCTGGTTGGAGTTGGGTTACTGGAGGCAGAAGACCAGAAAGGTAGGAGGAGGTGGTCAGTGTTGGGGAGCTGAGATGGAGATTGGGATGGAATTTGCAGTTATTGGTAATTCTGTCAAAGGCATGGCTGTGGCAGTGAGCAGCAGAGGTGAAGGACAGGAGCACTGCGAGCAAGGAGGGCCAGGACCAGAGCAGCCAGGTTGTTGGGAGGATCACACATGTGACTTATGACAGGATTAGCGCTGGGATACTTACAGAGCGGCAGTGAACCAGGAGCGACAATTGCTAAAGAATAAGTATGTGATCTGGCTGAGGGGCTGGAGGCGGGCACAGGGACCAGACTAGAGCAAGAAGGGGTAGTGGGTGGTGTAATCTCAGGACATGGGAGTCATGAAATGAGGAAAAGTCTGCATCTATGAGGAGCAGAAGGACACCAGCTCCACCGCAGGGTCCAGGGGATGGAGGAGAGAGACCCACCACCACGAGAGAGGACTCCTGGCAGGCAGTGTCCTCAGAGGAAAGCCTTCCTTAAAATGCTTTCCTTAAAACACATCACTTTATTTCAACAACCTGGCAAGTTGGAAGACAGGTATCATTATCCTCATATACACACAAGGACACGGAAGCTTACGGAGGTGGAGTCTTTGTGTAGTAACACTCAGCTGGTTGGTGATGGATCCAGGTCTTCTGACTCCAAGTCCAGTGCTCCTTCCACAGCATCGTACTCTCTCCTTTAGGAGCCCAGCGCAAGAAACCCATAAAAACACACCTCATTTAAAGTTGCAACTGAAAAAACACACTTGACCTAAGTCACAACTGTGGTTATCATGCTTCCTCCACAACATGAGATTCAGCTCCCAAAGATAGGAAGTGGCCATCATTTGGTCTGTTCTCTGTGATGCCCCAAATATCTTAAACCAAGAGCTAATGGGACACAATTGGATATTCCCCTTCAGGGTTGATTTGGATAATTTTTGAATGGGAATGCTGTGGCATTTTAGTTTTAAGGAATTTAGGTATTTAGGTAAGAACATTCTTAGGCCACAGCTTTGTAACAACAGTTGACAAAAACGTGATAATGAGATGTAGACAGGCAATTGGCGACGGTGGAAATTATGAACTTAGGGCAGCAGTTTAGTGCTTGGTTCTTAAGAATGTTGTTTTCTTCTTGATTCGGCAGTGTTTGGGGCAATTGGGCAATCTAGGACTCTCCTGACTACCTTCCTCACTGGGCCAGCTATCTCCTCACTAGGGCCAGCTACTTCCACACTGGGCCAGCTACTTCCTCACTGGGCCAGCTACTTCCTCACTGGGCCGGCTACTTCCTCACTAGGGCCAACTACTTCCTCACTAGGGCCAACTACTTCCACACTGGGCCAGCTACTGCCTTAGTGGGCCGGCTACTTCCTCACTGGGCCAGCTACTTCCTCACTGGGCCGGCTACTTCCTCACTGGGCCCGCTACTTCCTCACTGGGCCGGCTACCTCCTCACTGGGCCGGCTACCTCCTCACTAGGGCCGGCTACTTCCACACTGGGCTGGCTACTTCCTCACTGGGCCGGCTACTTCCTCACTGGGCCAGCTACTTCCTCACTGGGCTGGCTACTTACATGGGTAGAGAGAGAGCCCAAGCA